>JAPVLO010000513.1:600000-886983 GCA_027257055.1 Cephalopachus bancanus
AAAAATATTAATTGACTAATTACTAGGCTAGACTTATTAGAGAATAAAAAATGTTCCTGGCTTAATTATTTCAAAATTTAACTGAGATATAAGACCTTTTCATTTTAAGATGAAAAGATTAAGATTAGAAAAGATTGCCAGGTATAGTGGTTCATGTCTTTAATCTCAGCACTTTGAGAGGCAGAGGTGAGAGAACTGCCTGAGCCCAGGGGTTTAAGACCAGCCTGGGCAACTTGGCAAGACCTCGTCTCTACAATAAATAAAAAAATTAGCCAGGCGTGGTGGTGCATGTTTGTGGTTCCAGCTACTTGGAAGGCTGAGGCAGAATAATCTCCTGAACCCAGTAGGTCAAGGCTGTGGTGGCTGTGAGCATGCCACTGCACTCCAGCCCAGGCAACAGAAAGAGACTACAACTAAAAAAAAAATTAATTAAAGATTTTTATTTTCCATTATTTACATATTTTTATTAAGATACTATTTTTTGTTCTGCTAAAAAGAATATGAAAGCTTATAAAATCACAAGATGGACAGTACCAACAGTCTCAGAAATAATAGCTAAGAGGTATCCTTTGAAGGTTTAATGATTTTACTTTAGGGAAGATAAGTTCCATAGCATAATACGCTTACAGAATTCATTATCTCAAAACATAGTCTAGCAGATAATAACTGCTGATAAGAATATGAAGAATGCTCATATATGGTTGGCTGAATGTAAAATGGTGCAGGTGCTTTGGAAAACAGTCTGGCAGTTCCTCAAAAGGCTAAAAACATTAAGTTACTCTAGGACCTAGCAATTCAACTCCTAGGTATATAGCCAAGAAAACTGAAAATATATGTCTACAGAAAATTTGTTCACAAATGTGTTATCTGTGATGACTTAAAGGTGGGAAACATCCCAAATGTCCACTAAAGTATGAAGTTAACAAATTGTAGTAAGTTCATATAATAAACTATTAGCCAGCCATTAAAAGGAAGAACTGATATATGCTACATCACGATGAACCTAAAAACACTATGCTAACTGAAAGAAGCCAGACACAAAAGGTAACATGATTCCATTCATATGAAATATCTGGAATAGGCAATCCATAGAGATACAGAAAGACTAGCAATTGTTCTGGGCTGGTGAGCTTGGGGGAAATGATAAGTGAATAACAATGTGTACTGGGTTGTTTTGGGGTGATAAAAATGTTCTAAAATTTTTTTAATGTTCTAAAATTGATTGTGGTGATAACTATATAACTTGAATGTACTAAAAACCATTGAATTGCACATTTTAAATGGTCAAATTGTATGGTATGTGATTTACCACATAAATAAAGCTCTTGTTTTTTGTTATTGTTGTATTTTTAAAGATGGTCTAGGCTAGTGGGTTTTTGGTTTGTTTTTTTTTTGAGTTGGTGCCTCATTCTGTCACCCATGCTGGAGGGCAGTCATAGCTACCCCAGTGTCAATCTGCTGGGCTCTGGCAATCCTTCTGCCTCAGCCTTCCAAGTAGCCGGAACTACAAGGCACGCTACCATGCCCAGCCAATTTTTAATTTTTATTGTAGAGACAAGGTCTCGCCAAGTTGATTAAGTTGGTCTTGAACCCGTGGGCTCGGGCAATCCACTCACCTTGTCCTCCCAAAGTGCTGGGATTACAGGCTGAGCCACCGAGCCCGGCCAGCCAGTGGTTCTTAAACTTTAGTATGCATCAGAATTATTTGAGGGCTTCTTAAAAAAACAGTATGCTGGGCCCTGCCCCCACAGTTCCCGATTCAATAGGTCTAGAAGTGGGCTCAAGAATTTTCATTTCTAGCTAGTTCCCAGGCGATGCTGATGCTATTGGTTCAAGGACATTTTGGAAGGCAGTGGTCTAGGATAAAAATAACAAGGCCCAGAAAAGGTTTAAATAACTACCCTGACAAATCCATATTACATCATTCAGGGAAGGTAAGTATATACAGAGAACTCCTCAGTTTTTTTATAACATAAAGGTCATTCATTCATTTCTGTCATAAACTCGCTTGATTCTTGAGTCTCTGTAAAATAAAATATGGGATAATGATACACAAAGATAACCTTTATTGAGCATGTGTTGTATCCCAGAAAATGCTAAGTAGGGTATCACATGCTATTTCACTAGTCCTCACAACTATCCTATGAAGTAAGTCCTTGTTTTAAATTCCCATTTTATGGATGAGGAAGTTGGGGCCTAGGAGATAAATCATATGTCCAGAGTCACAGACATGGCAAGTGGCAGAGTTGGAATTCCAACCCCAATCTGTCTGACTCCTAACCACATGCTGTGTTGCACTTTTAATAAGGCATCTCATGTCTTAGTAATGCATGTCAGCCAGCAGTTGTCTGAAAGGCAGCAGGTATATTTATAGAAATCGGTCAGGATCCACATTTTTGATTCACAGGATCAGGAATATTTCTCCAAGATAATGTCCTTAATTATCCAGAAAAGGATAATGATTCTGTTTTCTTTGATTTGGGGTCTTTTTTTTTTTTTTGAGTTGGAATCTCAATTTGTTGCCCACGCTGGAGTACAGTGGCATGCTCACAGCCACTGTAGCCTCAACCTGCTGGGCTCAGGTGATCCTTCCACTTCAGCCTTCCAAATAGCTGGAACTACAGATGCATGACAACATGCTTAGCTAGGTTTTTTTTTTTTTTTTAAATTGTAGAGAAGAGGTCTCGCCAAGTTGCCCAGGCTGGTCTTGAACCCCTGGGCTCAGGCAATCCTCTTGTGTCTGCCTCCTAAAGAGCTGGGATTACAGGTATGAGCCACCACACCCAGCCTGATTCTGGGTTTAAAGGAAAGGCAGGACACAGAAAGTAAGACACTATGTGCTCTTAATGACATAAGTTGAAATCAGAAATAATCATAGCTCTAATGAAATGTTGGAGATGTATGCTGGAGTAGAACATGGCAAAATTTTTCTTTTTTTTTTTTTTTTTTGAGACTTTAAAAATATTTATTACACTTGTTTCTAGAAATGACAGAAAATAAAAATTGGTACAATTATGTTATACAACTTTGGGAAGGCATATTTATCCTTTCACACCAGAAAAAGTTTTATGTAAAGCCAGAAATGGAAACACTCAGGCAGAGTAAATGCTGCTGACAGAAGAAGCCCTTGTAACCTTCTGAAGTTTTCTTCTCAGCTGTTATTTATTTTTGAGCAAATGCTAGTGCAGTGGAAAGAGTTCTGGACGGAAAAAGAACTTAGAGTCAAAAGTAGACCTTAACTAACAGAAGCAGCTACACACGTTTACATTTTTGTTTGTTTGTTTGTTTGTTTGTTTTGAGTTGGAGCCTCACTCTGTCACCCAGACTGGAGTGCAGTGGCCACTCCTGGCCACTGCAGCCTCGACCTGCTGGGCTCCGGAGATCCTTCCGCCTCAGCCTTCCAAGTAGCTGGAACTACAGGCACATGCTACCATGCCCAGCTAATTTTTGATTTATTGTAGAGATGAGGTCTCACCAAGTTGTCTAGGCGGTCTCAAACTCACGGGCTCAGGCAATCCACTCACCTCAGCCTCCCAAAGCGCTGGGATTACAGGCTGAGCCACCGAGCCCAGCCTACAATTTTTAAAAAGGGTCTATCAATGCAACTCTCCTGCAAGGCATGATCATATAAAGGCAAAAGCTAGTGCAACAGAAAAGTCGATAAATGCTGACCTGAATCTGGTACATGAGTTGGATAGTGGCAACTATTTCTGTGTTTCTAAACCTGTGGATGTTTTATTACTGTTTAAATCAGCATGAATACTGTATTTATAGTCACAGGTGGGAGCATGCAAATTATTTATCCATAGTCCAGATTTGTTTTGCTGCATTTGCACTGAAAATGCATTGTGTATACTTCATAGATATGGTAAAAATTCCTGCTGTTTTTCTTGAATGTAGCAAAACTGAAAATTGCTACTTTAAATCAAAGTTCTTTTTTTTGAGTTGGAGTCTCATTCTGTCACCCAGGCTGGAATGCAGTGGCATGCTCACTGCCACAGCAGCCTTGATCTGCTAGGCTCAGGTGATCCATCCGTCTCAGCCTTCCAAGTAGCTGGAACACAGGCATGTGCCATCACGCCCAGCTAATTTTTTGATTTTTATTGTAGAGACGAGGGCTTGTGCTGCTCAGTCTGGTCTCAAACCCGTGAGCTCAGGCAATTCTCTTGCCTCCGCCATTCAAAGTGCTAGGATTACAGACATGAGCCATCATGCCTGGTGTCAAATTCTTTTAAAAAAATATTATAAAGCTATAGTAAAGCTGGCATTTTGCTATGATTTAAGCAACAAAAATTCCATTTTCAATGTCTGCTATGTAAAAAGTACTATTTTAACCGGGCTCGGTGGCTCAGCCTGTAATCCCGCACCTTTGGGAGGCTGAGGTGAGTGGATTGCCTGAGCCCGTGGGTTCAAGACCCACCTGGGCAGTGAGACCTCATCTCTATAAAAAAAAAAAAAATCAGCCGGGCGTGGTAGCACATGCCTGTAATTCCAGCTACTTGGAAGGCTGAGGTGGAAGGATCACCAGAGCCCAGCAGGTCGAGGCTGCGGTGGCCGGGAGCGGCCACTGCACTCCAGTCTGGGCGACAGAGTGAAACTCCAACTCAAAAAAAAAGTACTATTTTTAGAGCTTCATTAACACATATCACAATATTGAGCAATTCGACAATACTAAAGTTGATTTTTAGGATACACACTGATATTTCACATATATATATATAAAATAAAGTGATTATTTTTTTAAAAATCACTCATAACATACATAAAAATCTATAACCAAAACAAAAGGCCAACATAATGTTCACTATCTTCCCATCCTTGCTCCATTCTGCCCCCCAAGCCTGTCAGTTCCTCTTTTATCTTTTTTAATAGCCTCAGCTTCCTCCCAAGTCTGCCAAGGTCTATCAATTTCATCTCTAAAAGAACCTTATGACAGCCCCCTCCCTTAAGAGTTTTTCCAGGAACCCCCTAGCTTCAACTGGTCTCTTTCCATGCATTCTTTCATGTTTGCTATTCATTATCTCAGAGCAGATCTCTGATGCTGTCACACTGGGGCTTAAAAACTCCTATGAAGCTGCACTATCAAAGTATGAAGTCAAATTCCTAAACCCGACAGTCAAGAGTCTATTTTCCAGTTTTATTCAAATGTTCATTTGCCAATAGATTTTTTTTTTTTTTTTTTGAGTTGGAGTCTCACTCTGTTGCCCAGACTGGAGTGCAGTGGCCGCTTCCGGCCACTGCAGCCTCGACCTGCTAGGCTCCGGCGGATCCTTCCGCCTCAGCCTTCCGAGTAGCCGGAATTACAGGCATGCGCTACCATGCCCAGCTGATTTTTTTATTTATTGTAGAGATGAGGTCTCGCTGCCCAGGCAGGTCTTGAACCCGCGGGCTCAGGCAATTCACTCACCTCAGCCTCCCAAAGGCACGGGATTACAGACTGAGCCACTGAGCCCGGCTGCCAATAGATTTTTTAAAAAATCAAATGTCTACTCTACTGGTCATAAAAAGGAATCATAGATTAAATTCACTCTAAATTTTTCAAAAAATTTTTAACTGAAATTTTATTTGACTCTTCACTTTCATTTGGAGGTGCTGAGAAAAAAGTGTATTTCTCATATATGCAAAGCATTTGTAACAACTTTCTTTTAAATATTAATTAAATATTCTTTAAAATATTCATTCCTAATCCTCAAACTTGTAAAGTTCAACAGTACATCATCCAGATGTGCTAATGGCACAGAGCGCCTGACTCATGTTGGGTCCTCCACTCTCTAGGATATATTTTCACTTAACACAGCTGTGTATACACAACATGCACAGCATGAGGTGGACAGTCTCTTTGGAGACTTAATACAGTACCACACAACAAAAAATGGAACACACTACACAAACATGAAACACACACACAGCAAAGTAGAGTCAGCCCTAGAAAATCCCTGATGGCCTAATCCTGGGCCACAAGGTTGGACTTAATCCCTTCTGGGGCCCTACTGCTCCTAATTACCTTAACCAAGTTCCATCTGACAGTACACTACTGGCCACTGCAGGTAGTAGTCACCTGTCTTTGGGTCACATGGCAAAGAACAGTGTTTCTCAAAGCATAAGCCAGTTAGTTACATTTAAACCACTTGGACTTATTAAAAATGCACGCTCCTGGGCCCTGCACATGGAGATTTTGATGAATGATTCTGGGGTGGTACCCTGAAATCTGCATTTTAAATTTTCATTTTATGAAACATTTATGTAGTTAACATAGCCAAAACTATAAGAAGTCTAGCTTTCATCACTGTCCATTCTATCCTGTCCTTTCTTTTCCCTTCTGCTATAGGTATCGTTTTAGTAATTTTTGGATTATCCTTCCATTGTTTCTCTGGAAAACAAGTAAATATGTATGGACAATACAGATATACAGACACAAAGTGTACTTTTTTTTAATATTTGTCCTCAGAGCAACCAAAAGTCTACATTTTTAAAAGGTTCTGAACATACATTAAAGTTTGGGAACCAGGCTTCAGAATCAGCCATGATTTACTGGACATGTGACCTTGGAAATATTTCTTAAATTCTCTAAGCCTCATGTCCTTCCTCTGTAAAATGGAGAGGTGGTTATTTCATAAACTGCCTAATACAGATCATTACTTAATAAAGGAAACTTATTATCATTATTATTCATATATTTAATTGATCATATAATCATTTCATTAATCAAACAAATATATAATGAACACCCATTGAGTTAGGAACTGTTCTAGGCACCTATAGCAATATACCAAAGTTCCTGCCCTGAGGGAACTTATATTCTAATGTAGAATGAGAGAGACAATAATAATTAAATATAAAAAATATCAGTAGATGGTGACCTATGATTAGAAGATAAGGTTAAGAAAACAGCACACTGGTAGACATGGCAATCTCTTCTATTTAGGATACTTAGAGAAGGTCTTGATGATTTAGGTCTCATTCTGTCACTCAGGCTCGAGTGCAGTGGCACAATCACCACTCACTATAGCCTCGACCTCCTGGGCTCAAGTGATCCTTCCACTTCAGCCTTCCAAGTAGCTGGGATTATAGGTATGCACCATCAGGCTCAGCCAATTTATTTATTTATTTATTTATTTTTTAGAGACAAGGTCTCGCTGTGTTGCCCAGGCTGGTTAGGTGACATTTTAGCAGAGATCTGCATGAAATGAGGCATAAGCCATATATACTGGGGCGAGAGAGTGCCAGGCAGAGGAAATAGCAAGTGCAAAGGCACTGAGGTAGGTCTGTGCTTTGTGCATTCATGAAATAACAAGGAAGACTGTGTGACTGGTATCAGAAAGGAGTATGGCATAAGACTACAGGAAACAGGGAAGTAACCAGGGCCTGATCATGTCAGATGTTGCCAGACATGATGAGGACTTTGGAAGTTACTCCAGTTGTGATGTGATACAACTGGAGGGTTTTGAGTCTCTACAAAAATCTGAAGTGATCAGATTTAGACTTCCAAATGTTCATTCTCTGTAGATAGAAAACTGAAAATGGTACAAAGACAAACACAGGTGAATCAGAAGATTACTATAGTAATTCAGATGAGAGATGATGGTGCCTTCATCAAGAATAGTAATAGTGGAGATGGAGAGAAATGACTGGATTTTAGAGTTATTCTGGAAGTAGAGCAAATAAGATTTGCTGATAGATTGGATGTTTTGTACAAAAATGAGAGAAGTCAAGGATGATTCGAAAGCTTGTGCCCTTAACCAAAGAAGTAAACAGAAATGCCACTTGCTGAGATGTGGCATACAGGAGGAGAGGTGTGTATGGTGGGAGTGAAATCAAGAACTGTTTTGGCCATGCTACCACATACCCAAATGAAGACGCTGAAAAGGTAGCAGGATATACAACTTTGCCATTTAGGAATAAGTCACCATCATTGTGTTCTCATTTCTAGTTCCCAGGAGCTAGAGTGTGTTGTCTCTAAGACACCTTTCAGCTCAGATATTATTCAATCCCATACGACCTGGCTCCTGGAGGTTCCTAGATGAACTTCCCATCTAAAGGTATAATGTATATAAAAGGGGTACAATAACTCCTCTACATACCAACCTTCAAATTACGAACTTTAAAGATGCACATCTGCTTTTTTTAATGCATTATTTCTTTCCACCAGGAGTCAGCATAGCTCATTAAATTCATACAGTTGATTGTATTAGGTGGGTACCTAGACTAACTTTGTTGGACTTAAAACAAATTGGACTTACAAATGCATTCCCAGAACCAAACTCATTTGTATGTTGAGGACTTCCTCCACTGACTAGAAATAGCAATAATTATTGCTGCTAAAGTCTGGAAATAAAGTACTTTTGCGGCAGGAGGTCTCTTTTAGCCCAGTATCTACCATAGCACCCTAGGAAGCAAAGAGCATTTCTCCTGTTTGGTGGGTGATCAACGCAGGCCAAAAGCTACCTACCATTTCAAAACTGTGTTCCTGAAAAGCACAGGTACAAGGAATCCTTACTGTGACAAAGTGGAGTTGATGAGAGGTTCTAGGAAAAATATGTACCATTGTCCAACAGGGGATCGGAGTCAAGGATTCTGCAAGCTAAGTCAAGTGTGGCAACAACTGCATGCATCCTTTGCAAAAGCATTTGTCCTCAGCCAAACTGGGTATCTCCCCTCAATGTTGCAATGCTAGGCAGCATAAGTCTCTAGTATCATTTATCTTGTGTGATATTCTGTTCATACTTCGTTTCCTACTACTGATTGTCCTAGGAGTACAGGCACTGTCTCTTAATCATCGCTGCATTCATGAAAGGATGGCCCATATAGACATCTAACACATATCTGATGAATGAATCTCTCTGTAAAGAGTGTCAAATCTTTCATTTTTTTAAATTTCTTTTTTTCTCCTCTATTTAAATTTTTATCGAGAGCATCTAATAACACTAATTAAGGTACTCTTGAGATGTCTGGAGGAAGTAGGATTCTCTCCTTAACCTAAAGGACTAGAACAGCTTACTGTGGAGGTGTGATCTTATAGAGGCCCAGAGCTGTGAAAGGAAGGGGGACATACGTTCACATGAAAAGCTGCAGTGAAAGAATCCCACTGAAGAGGTCATGAAAAACTCTGCAAGGATGGCTGGGTGACACTGAAGAGATGCTGCACAGGATGGTAGCCACCATCAAGATTCCAGGAGGCCCATCATGGGTACCTAGCTCAGCACAATATCTGATTAAGGTTCCTGAGTGACCTTTTAATGTTCTTTGATTTCTAGGACGTAAACATTAACAGGAATGTTTTGAAATTATTTGCTTGGTCTTTGGGGGCTGCTATTAGACCAATCACTCATAGATAAAAGCTCACACAATGTTCATAGTTAAGAGATGACACTGTCTCCTGCACTAGTTAATCCCAAAAGGACTATGTAAATTTTTATGGGTTAGGTTTCATGAACGTCTGGAATGATGCTCTTCTATCTTCAGAATTAGGTAACGTGAGCACTTTGGATATAAAGTAATCAACCACTTGGCCAGATTAAGAGGTTAGAGTAGCTACATGAGTTACCTTCAGGAATGAGAAATTCATGAGGCATGATCACTAAGTGGGGGACAGCATATGATGTTAACTTGCTCAATGCCCCCAAAAAACCAGTGTAATCTTTCATCTAGAAAACAACACAATAATCTGAACAAGTTCAAGTCCCTGGCACGCTGAGAACTTCCCAATGATTTGCCCCTCTAAAATGAAGACTTCTTGGGAATCAAAATGGGCCAAAGCGGGCACAGTTTAAAAGGCAAGCTCAACCTCCAACTCCGCACAGAGTGCAAAGGCAAGTGGAATGTCTCTAAATGACTGGGTCCCTAGGGATAAACTAAGCAGCCCCACAGACATCGCTGTCTATAGCCGGTAGTCACCTCTCTGTCCTGCCTCACCCCAAGTCCCTCTTGGGCAGCATCCGATCGAAGCCCTCACAACTGAACGCCTGTCCACGTCCCCGGCCTCGCAAAAGATCCGGGCCGCTTCTGCGCTGACCCCGCCTCAGCCCGCGGCCCCTCGGCTCACCCCAGGCAGCCAGACAGTCGATCTGCAGAGGCAGCTTTTCTAGAATCGGCACTGGCTCGAAAGCGTCGTGCATGGCGGCGAGGAGAGAGTTGCCGCCGCCGTCTCGCCCCAAGTCTGCCGGACCAGGTTAGGGTCCGGGACAAGGCTGGGGGAAAAGAAAACCGGGATACCGCCCGGAACCCCACTACAGATCCTCCGGCAACACAGCCATCGCCACCCCGACTTCCTGCTGGGGTAAGCCCGCCCCTTCCGCAGTCGAAGCCCCGCCCCTTCCTCCCTGGCTCCCAATGTACTCTCAAGGAATTCTCTGGTCCCTAGTTTCTTTCGTCGGCCTGGCTACGCCATCCAGAATAGCCATGGGCTTAATAAAGGAGGAAAAAGTTCTAAGAACAGTTTTAAGCAATGAGCGTGGTGGGTAAGAATTCGGGCTTTGGCATCAGACAGGTCCGAGAGAAGATCTGCTAAGAATCTTAATTTTGGAAATTAGCTATATCGTTTAGTAAATGAAATCTTTTCAAGTGCTTACTTCCCTACTCTGCAAAATAATTTTACTGTAGTAAATTTCTATGACCTGGTGTCGTGAGCGCTTAGCAACACCTAATACACTTCAAGCTCTAAATAAATTGTAGCATTAGTATTACTGTATCCAAACTAGTTCAAGTACCTTCCCTTTATACTTTCAAGGATGTTCTAGCCCAGTGGTTCTTAAAAGTGTGGTCCCTAGATCAGCAGCATCAGTATTACTTTTGAACTTGTTAGAAATGCAGTTATATGCCTCACTCCAGCTTTACTAAATAAAATTTTGGAGGGGAACAGCAATCTAGTCCATGCACTCAAAATCTTGAGAACCATCATTCTAGGCTAGGGTTTTTCAACTGTAGCACAACTGACATTTAGGACAGGATAATTCTTTGTTGGGGGTGGGGGTGCTTTGTGCAAGGTAGGATGTTTAACAGCATCCCAACCTCCATCCACCAGATGCCAGTAGCACTTTTCCCCCAAGATATAACCAGAAATGTCTCACTTTGCCAAATGTCCCTGGGATGCAAAACTACCCTGGTTGAGAACTGTTTTAACAGTACACGTAGAGATATTGTTAAAGTGTAGATTTTGACTCAGTAGAACCAGAGTACAACCTTCAACTGAGTACTTCTGACAAGCTTCCAAGTGTTGCTAATGTTACTGGTCCCTGGACCATTCACAAAATGAGTGGCAAGAGTTTAGGCAGCAAGAGTTGACTAACTATTGAAAGTCAGTAAGATAAACTTATTTTCAAGTTGTTGATTACATTCCTATTCATCCGACTATCCTAAGCTGTGTTGTACATCCTAATAATTCCTTTTAGGAAGGTTTAAGTGTCATGGCTCTTTCTTCTTATAGGTATGTACTGTTTAAAGTTATATTAGTACCCCCCTGGAAACTTAAAAAACAACAAAACTGAGTTTGGGTTGTAAGAATTACCTGGGTCTGGTAATCTCCCCCTAAGGAAACAATAAATAGGTCAAAAAATTAAACATTTGAGCTTAAAGCAAAACTGTAAAAAAAGGAGTCTATGATAAAAAGTTAAAAAAAACTGGTCCTGGTCACTTTTATTTACATAATGAAAGTTTAATAATGTAAGTTTCTTCATATGTAAACTAGGGATACTTGTCCTATCTTTACCAGAGGTTTTTCTGATAAACAGATGAAAGCATATATTCAAGTAGTTAGAAACACAAAACTTGCTAAACAAATTTTGTGTTATGGTTGATTTTCAATACAGAAGCTTATCACTACTGAAATCGCAGTAGTGCCAGCTGCTCTACTGGAAGACAGTCTAATAGTTCCTTTTAGCTCCAAGTCCAAGACCAAAATAAACAATAACTCTGGCCAGGTGCAATAGCTAATGCCTATAATCCCATCACTTCAGGAGGCTGAGGCAGGAAGACTGCTTGAACCCAGGAGTTTGAGACTAGCCTGGGCAACATAGTAAGATCTTGTCTCTAAAAAAATCTTTTTTTAAAAACCCAAATCTCTAAGGTAGCCAAGCTTAGTTTGATACCAGCCTGGGCAACATAGCAAAATCTTATCTCTACAAAAAGATCATAATATTAGCCAGGTGTGGTGGCACATGCCTGCAGTCCCAGCTACTTGGGATGCTGAGGCAGAAGGATTGCCTGAGTTCAGGAGGTCAGGGCTGTGGTGAAGTGCCACTGCACTTCAAACTAGGTGACAGAGTGAAATCCTTACTCAAAAACAAAAATCTCTAGGTAACAGGTCAACATAAAATAATAAATTCCTTCTGACCTTTCCCAAGAAATGACATACTATATCCAATCCCAGTAACACAGGAAGTTATAAGTAAAATTATCAGGCTCCAGGCTATAGAATTTGTACTATATAATCCTGCTTTAACACAATAGGTTTTCTTTCCTCTAATCCCAAATCAACATCAAACAAGCCTCAAAAAATATTTTACCAAGTATCTTGCTGCATTAAAAGCATTATATATATCTGCTAAGTTTTAATACACAACAGTAGCACACAGCAATACCACCAGTCTTTGGCTAATGAGTTAGTGTAAGAATATAATCAAATCTTCAGGTTGTTGTTTCTTAGAGAAATTGCCTAGGCAAGTTTTTTTAAAAAATCACCATAGCAAAGAGTTGTAGAGAAACTACATAAATGGTAACACTTTCACTACAGTATGAGTTCGTGAAGACTTTGGTAATGTGGTCATTGGTTTCAACAGAAAATAAGATAATCTAGAAAAAAAAACCATGGAAAGAAAATTTTCACGAGAGTCTGGGAGAAAGAAGGGCCTTCAGAGAGATTAAAAACAATGAGAAAATATTAATTTTGTTAACATTTTTTATATTAAAAAGTGGCATGAACTTTTTATGTAGAACAAAAATCTTGGGAAGGCAAAACTGGATAAAATCATTAAAACAGAAATAGAGTGCTTCAAATGAATCCCATCACCTTGTGATGTCCCTTATAAACAATCTCTAAACCAACACCAAATACCAGAACAGTCCATCCTAAGGAGCGAGCAGCAGTCCAGGGCTTCCACATTACTTCATGCAGGAATAACTATGTAAATTAAGCCAGTAGGACCTGTTTCCTTTGTAGAAGCTCCGTCTTCTGAAGCATTTGTCGTTCTAGCAGAGTGCTCACCTACAGCACTTAAATAGAGCACTTCTCTGCATCAGTGCAACACCCAGTGAATGGCATGAAGGCAAACAAGACATTGCCTAGGAGCCTGCAATGACACCCTTGAAGGCTTACAAAACAGTAGTTAAAAGTCTTGGAGTGTGCACCACATTGCCAGCAATGGGATGTGTCACAATAGCAGATGTCAAAAGAGTTAAGCTAATATTTCTCTTTAAAGTACATCTGAAATAGAAAAATCTTTAATATACACCATTTGTAAACAAAATTGCACTTGATTTTGCTTTCTTAAATGATCTGAATCACATTGTAACAGTTTCTCTCTTTTTCTTTTCTGATCATTGATAGAACCATGGCCCTTAACTCAGAAGGGCCCTTTTATCCTCAAAACTAACTTGGCAAGATGTAATCTTGTCTTCCCAGGAAAATGAAAAATAATTAACAATTTCCCCCATCACCTATGTAACTCCCTAAATAAATAAAAATTACAAGCAGTTGCTCCTGGAGATTACATATTATGATGTTGATGACACAGTCCTTTAGAAGATGTTAAACTTTTTAGTTCAACAGATTAAACAAATGAAATATTATAGAAAGTTCAGGAACAACACACATAAGTTGCATGAACATCCATATCAGGATCTGGGAGGGAAAGGGGCATCAATGTTGTAAATAAGAAGCTTGTAGATTTTTCTCATCCTATGAACTTGTTTTCAATAAGATACTCTCTTTTTTCTGACACCTCTCGCCAGCTCCAATGCCCCAAGATCAAGGAACAGATCAGGATGTCATTGCCTCCTTTAATCCCAGGGAACAGTGTAGAAGACTGACACAGAAGCTGATCTCTTCCCTGATAATAGCCATCTTCAGCTTCAAATCTTCCCATTCTTTACTCCATTTTGGACCTTTCAAAGTGTGTGATCATTCGTTCCTGGGGGGAAAAAAGGTTTATTCTAAGTATATTAGTTTAAAATATTCTGTCTACATTCCAAATATCTTCTACATAGACTATCCAAAAAAACATTTTCCACAAGTACTTGTTTATGTTAATTATTTGGAGCAATGGTTCCTAAACATCTAGGAAGATTTTGAACATACAGTTGTCTCGGCCCCACCCAAGATCAACTGAATCAACATTTCTAGGCGCCTAGAATGCAAATTGCCAACTCCAAAAATAAATGTATATATTAGAACCAATTAAGATGACTAAGCAAATATTTACTTAAGACTAAGCTTTAATAAAAATTTGTACCTTCTCTAATTTAGGAACTTAACTTGAAGATCTAGTCAAGGATGTAGACAAAGATTCAGTCATAACACTCAGCATTATAACAAAATAATAGAAAGAACCAAGTGTCCAAAAATATAGAGCTATATAAACAATGATATATTCTTACAATGATATATTACAACACATTAAAATTACATTTAATAAAAAAGTTACAGAGTCCTGTGGCACAACAATGTGCATGCAGCATTTTGCACTTGAGAATGATTATGAAGGAAGATTTTGTTATGTGTATTTTACTACAACTGTCTTAAAAATCATGTTAAAAAATTACATTTGATTATAAAATAGTATTTACAGTGCCCCACTTCAATTTAAAAACACTAATGTACTATTACCATTAAATTTCCTTTCTTATGCAATTTTTTACCTGAGTTACTTTTTTTTCATTTTCCTTTGCTTCATTTGCTAAGTACTTCTCACAAGTGTATCTTCATTTGTTAAATACTTCTCACAAGTTCTATCTCTGACAGAACTATAAATCCTTCTTGAATATGATCAATGATATCAGATAATCTATATACTTTTCACTTTTATCTTAGAAATAAATACCCCTTCTGAAGCTCTCTGTTCTCCCACCCTGAGAATGTCTTACATCATAATGGGACTTCTTGTCTCTCAGTGTTGGACCCTTTATTTCCTACATCCCAAGTCTTTCTCTTAGTTTCCTCATTTTTGTGGAGAACATTTTCTACTACTTTCCTGAGAAAAACACACATAGGATGTCAATCATTTTGTTTTTGGTGTAACTGAAAACATCTTTATTTTACTCTCATATTGATAGCTTAGTTGAGTATATAATTCTGGATTAAAAATAATTTTCCTTAGAATTCAAAGGCATTGTTTTGACTTCCAAAGTTGCTGATGCCTTTCTGATTCCTAGTCCTTTGCATAATTGTTTCCCCTATAGTTCATTTAAGTTCTTTTTCAGCTTCTAAAAAATAAAGGCCTTGGAGAAAATGATGTCAGCAAGATGACAGAATAAGAAGCCTGGACTCTCCTTCCCCCCCCACACACACACTGATTCTACAATACACAGAACAATTCCCTTTGTAAGAAGTCTAGAAACCAGTTGAGGGGCCCCCTTACTACAGGCGAGCATGAAACCAGCCATATTAAAGCAAGTAGGAAAATCAGAGGCACTGTCTTGCCATAACTGACCCCCTCCATAGCCAGCACAGTACCACATGATAGGGAGGAGCCACCCTCCCCAACTCCTAGCTTCTCCCTAGGGATTAAGAGAAAAGACTGGAATGTACATCCAACTTTCTGACTTTCCTGGAACCTGCCTGAGAGACTGCTTTCTGTCTTGCCTGAATCTGAGGGCTAACAACAAAAGGTTACAGGTTGGAAGTTGCTGAAAACAAAGGTAGAAGTTTGGGCTAGCAAGCAGGGGCTAAAACCATAGCCCCTCCCATAGCTCAGTGCAGAGCAAGCAGGTGGAAACTCCCCCCAAATCCCAGCTTCTCCCTGGAGAGTTGGACTGTAAATCAAATGTTCCAACTTTTTTGGGAGGTTGTTCGAGTGGATTGGCTTCTTGTCTGAAAGCACAGAAGGGATCAACACACTTTAGGTGCCTAGGGGCCAGTGTGACATAAAAAGAGCTAAGCTACTGTGCCACTGCTCCAGAAGACCTGTGGTACAGCAGATGAACACTAAAAGGAACAAGATATTATAAATTAATGGGAGAAAAAAAACCCAACAAATTCCTCAGATTAGAAATTTAGATGCAGAAGTCCAGAGAAGATGCAATACAGAAAGGGTTTAAGAAGCCCCCAGAGCCAGGCTCGGTGGTTCAGCCTGTAATCCCGCACCTTTGGGAGGCTGAGGTGAGTGGATTGCCTGAGCCCCTGGGTTCGAGACACGCCTGGGCAGCGAGACCTCATCTCTACAATAAATTAAAAAAATCAGCCGGGCGTGGTAGCGCATGCCTGTAATTCCGGCTACTTGGAAGGCTGAGGCGGAAGGATTGCCAGAGCCCAGCAGGTCGAGGCTGCAGTGGCCGGGAGCGGTCACTGCACTCCAGTCTGGGCGACAGAGTGAGACTCCAACTCAAAAAAAAAAGAAACCCCCAGAATCTTGGACCAGGCTGACCAGTGAGAGTATTCTGTACAAGTCCAGTCCATGAACACTGGGAGAGGTTGCTGGTTTTTGCTGTTGTTTTGAATCAGGGTCTCACTCAGTCACCCAGGCTGAAGTGCAGTAGCACCATCAGGGCTCACTGCAGCCTCAACCTTCTGGGCTCAGACTACCCTTTTACCTCAGCCTCCTGAATACCTGGGGCTACAGACACGCGCCACCATACCTGGCTATTTTTTTATTTTTTGTAGACATGAGGTCTTGCTATGTTGCTTAGGCTGGTCTCAAACTCCTGGACTCATGCCATCCTCCCTCCTTGGCCTCCCAAAGAGCTGGGATTATAGGCCTCTGAGCCACACCTGGTCAGTTGCTCAAAAACTGTTAAAACTAATAAATGGCTAGACACGATGGCTCACGCGCTTTTCTCCCAGCACTTTGGGAGGCTGAGGTGGGCCGACTGCTTGAACCCTGGAGTTTGAGACCATTCTAGGGAACATAGCAAAACCTCATCTCTACAAAAACATTGGCCAGGCATGGTGACATGCCTATAGTTCCAGCTACTAGGGATGCCAAGGGGGAAGGATCATCTGAGCCCAAGAGGTCGAAGCTGCCATGAGTTGTGATTGTCATGATTGTGGTACTATACTCCAGCCTGGGCAAGAGAGTGAGACCCAGACTCAAAAGAAAAACAAACAAAAAACCTAACATGAATTCAGTAAAAGTGCAGAATACAAAATCAAAATTTTAAAATTGCATTTTTTATTTTTTTAGTTGGATTCTCATTCTGTCGCCCAGGCTGCAGTGGCACACTCATGGTCACCCAAGCTTTGACCTACTGGGCTCCAGTGATCTTTCTGCCTCAGTCTTACAAACAGTCGGAACTAAAGGTGAACACTACCATGCCCGGCTAATTTTTTTTATTTATTTATTTATTACAGAGATGAGGTCTCGCCAAGTTGCCTGAACCCACAGGCTCAGGCAATCCACTCACCTCGGCCTCCCAAAGTGCTGGGATTACAGGCTGAGCCACTGAGCCCGGCCAAAAAGTTGCATTTTTATACATTAACCATGAACTAATCAAAAAAGAAATTAAGAATACAGACTCATCCCATCGAAAAGAATATTTAGAAATAAACTTAACCAATTTAGGAATAAACTTAACCAAGGACTTATATACTGAAAACTACAAATATTGATGAAAGAAATTAAAGAAGAGGCTGCCGAGGCAGAAGGATCACTTGAGGCCAGGAGTTCCAGACCTGCCAGGGGAGCATAACAAGACCTTGTCTCCACACAAAATTTAAAAAGTCAGCCATGGTGCATGCCTGTTGTGCCAGCTACTGGAAAGGCTGAGATGGGAGGACTACTTGAGCCCAGGGGAAGGAGGTTGCAGTGAGCCAAGATTATGCCACTACTTCAGCCTGGGTGACAGAGTGAGATCCTGTGTCCAAAAAAAAAAATTAAGGAAGACATAAATAAATAGAAAAATATTCCATGTTTCTGGACTGAAAAACTCAGTATCACTGAGGTTCCCATGCTACTCAAAGCAATCTACAGATTCAGTACAATCCCTATCAAAACTCCAATAGCAATTTTTACAGAAATGCATCCCAAAAGCCTACACAATCTTAAGAAACAAGAATAAAAAGCCATCATACTGCCCTAATGTATTAAATGGCTATGTTAGTTAAAACATATGGTACTGTAATCAAGATAGACATACAGACCAAAGAAACAAAATGGAGAGTCCCAGAAATATAACTACATCTACAACTGGGTGGGGAGGGGGGAGAACAGAAAAACCCGGAATTTATTTATAAAAAATTGCACATTTACTCTTACATGTTTAAACTGCAGTCACCTTCAAAGTACTCTCTGTTTGATGCAATACACCTATCGAGACACTTTTTCCACTGCCCAAAAGCATTTGAACTAGGCAATTTTGATGCCTTTTGGTATTTTGTTTCACCTGTTTCACATCAGCAAAGCATTTCTCTTTGAGGACTTATTTCATCCAGGGAAACAAAAAGAAGTCACTTGGGGCAAGACTGGGTAAATGGGGAGAGAGGGGACATGGGGGTAGTACCATTTTTGGCCAAAAACTGCTGAACACTCAGTGCAGTGTGGGCAAGTGTGCTCATAAATCATCCATCATGAAATAGGCAAATGGGTTGAAAGAGTCTCAAAAAGAAATTCACTGAGGCCAAATGCAGCCTCACAACACTAGCTGGTATACTGACGCCTATGGGTTCCTAGAACACTTTCCTAGTGGGAGAAGCCTGTATTACAAGGGGCCATCCCTCCAAAAGATAATTCCATTTTTTAGGGGGTCTCCTTCGTATATGGACAACTGGTATGACAACAGGTCTCTGAAAAGACAGTCAACACTACACAATAGGGAAATGATAGTTTCTTCAACAAATAGTGCTGGAAAAACTATATGTTCAAATGCAAAAGAAGTGGGCTCTAATCTTCACCATATAAAAAAAAAAACAACTCAAAATGAATTAAAGATTTTAACATAAGATCTGAAACTGCAAAACTCCTACAAAAAAAATAAGCTTCTTGAAATTGGGCTTGGCAATGATTTCCCAGAAATGACACCAAAAGCACAAAGCAACAAGAACCAAAAGACCAATGTGACTACATCAAACTAAAAAGCTTTGCAAAGAAAAACAATGAACAGAATGAAAAGCAGCCTACAGAACTGAAGAAAATATATGCAAATCATAAAAAGTCATGTATCACTTAGTGACATGGGCATACTCTGAGAAACTTGTCATCAGGGAATTTCATAGAGTACACTTACACAAATCTAGATGTTATACAGTCTACTATACAACTATTGCTCCTGGGCAACAAATCTGTGCAGTATGTTACTATACTGAATACTTTAGGCAGCTGTAATACAATGGTATTTGTGTATCGAAAGATATCTAAACATAAAAAGGTACAGTAAAAATACAGTATTATAATCTTATGGGATCACTAGCATATATATGGTCTGCTGTTGACCAGAATGTCATTATATGGCACATGACTGTATCTGAAAAAGGGTTAGTATCCAAAATATATATGGAACTCCTACAATTCAATAGCAAAAAAAAAATCAATTAACCTGATTTCAAAATGGACAAAGGACCTGAATAGACATTCCTCAAAAGAATACTTACTAATGGCTGACAGGTATATGAAAAGATGCCTGTCATCACCAATCATCAGGGAAATGCAAATAAAAATCAAGCAATACAACCTCACACCTGTCAGGATGGCCATTATCAAAGAACAAGAAATAAATGTTGGAGAGGTTAAGAAATTGGAGCCCTTGCACACTGTTAGTGGAAATGTAAAATGAGGCAGTCACTATAAAAAAACAAGGGAACTTCCTCAAATAATTAAAAATAGAACTACCATAGGATCCAGCAATCCCACTTCTGCATTTATACCCAAAAGAAATGAAGCAGGGTCCAAGGAGATATATGCACTCTTATGTTCATTGCAGCATTATTCACAATAGCAAAGATATGGCAATAATCCAGTGTCCACTGCAGATGAATGGATAAAGAAAATATAGTATATACATACAATAGACTATTATTCAGTCTTAAAACGAAGGAAATTCTAACATGGGCTACAACTTGGATAAACCTTGACATTATGCTAAATGAATTAAGTTACAGAAGAACAAATACCACATGATTGCACTTACATGACATATCTAAAATAGTAAAACTTACAGAAGTAGAAAGCAAAATAATGGATACTGGGGCTAGTGGAGGGGGAAAGGAGATGTTGCTATTCAACAGGTATAAAAGTTCAATTAAATAAGACAAAACGTTCTAGAGATCTGCTGTACAACATTGTGCTTATATTTTTAACAATACTGTAGCGTACACTGAATGAACTGTTAAGAGGGTAGATAGATCTCATTGCTATGTCTTCTTACAAAAAAAAGGCCTTGATATTTATGTATATGCAAAGTTTTGCATAGTTTTTTTCACAGAGGAAAAAAGATGGTTGAACTCAGTGCCACCAAAAGTACTGTAGTAAATCTGTATTCTCATGAAGAGCACAATCAGGTTTCACTGAATCAGCCCTCTCTGGTAGGAATAGAGTATGACTGGAGAGCCAAAGAGAAGTCAAAGAGAGGCCCTACAGGCGAATAATTAGCAGAGGAAGACCTCAAGAGGAAGATCTGGAAACTGCAGAATATATCACAAAAAGCAAAGTGTTACACAGACAGGTTCAAATCTGAATGGTAGAGTTCTCAACCATTTCAATCCATAGAACAGATAAGGAATTTGACACTGTATATACTGTGTCGCATAGCAGGTAAGTGGGAAATGAACAAACCATTTTTAGCAGCCAGTTCAACACAGTGAATAAGAATTGAGCAGGATGTTTCTAAAAGGCTTTCTGAAATCAAAATACTCTATAATAATCTAATATTCAAGAACACGTCTAGAACTAGTTTATATGAACCCAGGCCACAATCTAACATAAGATTTCCTTTTTTTTTTTTTTTGCCAAACACCGTGCTAAACATTTCATATTTATTGCGTCATTTAGTATTTTTTTTAAATTAATCAATATTTTTTATTATGGTTTTGTGGGGTACAGTTAAGGGTTAGGTGTACAATTACGTTTCATTCAGGCACCCTTTTTTGATAAGAGGTGTTTTCCCATCCCCAGACAGATATTTGCTACTGTTAATCCCATCCCCCTCCCCCCCCATAGTTTCCCAGTACTGTCAGTCATTTTCTTATAGTATTACATTGGATGTTCAAGGTCCATTATATGAGTGAGAACATGTAATACTCGGATCTTTGTTTCTGTGAGAGGTCACTCAGTGTTATAGACTCTAGTTCCATCCAGGTTGCTGAGAAATTCATGATTTTGTTCTTTTTTATGGCTGCGTAGTATTCCATTGTGTATATGTACCACATTTTTTAATCCAGTCCTCTTTTGATGGGCAGCATGATTGTTTCCAGGTTCTTGCTATTGTGAACAACGCTGCGATAAACATACGTGTGCAGGTATCTTTTTTATAGAGTGATTTGTGTTCTTCAGGGTATATTCCCAGTAGGGGGATTGCGGGGTCATATGGAAGGTCAATTTTTAGAGCTTTTAGGAATTGCCACACTGCTTTCCACAGAGGTTGCACTAGTTTACACTCCCACCAACAGTGTAGAAGTGTTCCCTTTTCACCACACCCTCTCCAGCAGCTGTTATTTTTTGAGTTGTTGATAATTGCCATTCTGACTGGAGTTAGGTGGTATCTCAGTGTGGTTTTGATTTGCATCTCCCTGGATCGGAAGAATCAACATTGTGAAGATGTCCATCTTACCTCAAGCAATCTACAAATTCAATGCAATACCCATTAAATTACCAACAACATTCTTCTCAGACCTAGAAAAAACAACTCAGGAATTCATATGGAAACACAAACGTCCAAGAATAGCCAGAACAATCCTCAGCAAAAAAAACAAAGCAGGTGGTATCACAATACCAGACTTCAAACTTTAATATAAAGCTACAATCATCAAAACACCCTGGTATTGGTACAGGAACAGGCATATAGATCAATGGAACAGAATTGAGATTCCAGAAGCAAAACCTCAATTTCTCAACCAACTCATCTTTGACAAAGCCCCCACCACCTACCACTGGGGAGAGGAGAACCTATTCAGTTAATGGTGCTGGGAAAACTGGCTGACCACATGCAGAAGATTGAAACAGGACCCCTATCTATCCCCATGCACAAAGGTTAACTCCAAATGGATCAGAGACCTAAATGTAAAACCTCAAACCATAAGAACATTAGAAAAGGAAGGAAATGCTCTCATGGAAATCGGAACTGGCATCCATGCTCTCATGGAAATCAGAACTGGCATCCAATTCCTGTACAAAACCTGAAACCCACAGGTCATAAGAGAGAAGATAGACAAATGGGACCTTATTAAACTGACAAGCTTATGCAAAGCCAAAGAAACCATCAAGAGAGCAGGGAGACAGCCTACAGACTGGGAAAAAGTATTTGCCAACTCTAGGACTGACAAAGGCTTAACATCCTGGATCTACAAGGAACTGAAATGTACTGAAAAGAAGAAAACAAACAACCCCATTATAAAATGGGCAAAAGATATGAACAGACATTTCACAAAAGAAGACATCCGAGCAGCCAACAAACACATAAAGAAATGCTCAACCTCACTAACATAAGATTTCATGTAAAGTCTGCTAGACTAACTGCATGGAGGCAAATTAAAAGACTAAAAACCAACATAAAATTAGAAGTACTAATTATTATTATTATCTGAAGAAGGCAGTGACATAAATATTAAATGATAGGTAAATTAATTTACATTTTTTTTGGTCTACTATATTCCTTTCTCAACACTTTTTCTTTTTTTGGAATTGGAGTCTCACTCCTTTGCCCAGACTGTAGTGCAGTGGCACGCACATTCACGGTCACCCCAGTGTTGACCTGCTGGGCTCCGGCGATCATTCCACCTCAGCCTTCTGAGTAGCCAGAACTACAGACGTGCGCTACTATGCCCAGCTATTTTTTATTTTATTGTAGATACGAGGTCTCGCCAAGTTGCCTGGGTTGGTCTCGAACCCACGGGTTCAGGCAATCCACTTGACTCAACCTCCCAAAGTGCTGGGATTACAGGCTGAGCCACCGAGCTCGGCCTTCTTATTATTTTTACCATGGTTAGATTAATGTTAAATTTGCATTTCTTTTTTTTTAAATTATTTTTGAGTTGGAGTCTCACTCAGTCGCCCAGAGTGGAGTGCAGTGGCCACTCCCGGCCACCCCAGCCTCGACCTGCTGGGCTCTGGCGATCCTTCTGCCTCAGCCTTCCAAGTAGCTGGAACTACAGGCGCGTGCTACCATGCCTGGCTAATTTTTGATTTATTGTAGAGATGAGGTCTTGCCAAGTTGCCCAGGCGGGTCTTGAACCCGCGGGTTCAGGCAATCTGCTCACCTCAGCCTCCCAAAGGCGCGGGATTACAGGCTGAGCCACCGAGCCCGGCTAAATTTGCATTTCTTAAAGACAAAGGAACTAGACAATAGAGAGTACTATGCTACCCAATTAAAAAAAAATTTTCTGGCTGAGCATGGTGGCTCATGCCTGTTATTCCAGCACTTTGGGAGGTCAAGGAGGGAAGACTGCTTGAGCCCAGAAGTTCAAGATCAGCCTAGGCAACAAAGCAAGACCGTGTCTCTACAAAAATTATCTGGGTGTGGTAGTGCACACCTATATAGTCCCAATACTCTGGAAGTGGAGGCAGGAGGATCGCTTGAGCCTAGGAGTTGGAGGCAGCAGTGAGCCATAATGGTGTTACTGTGCTCCAGCCTGGACAACAGAGTGAGACCCCAGAATAAAAAATAATTAATTAACTAATTAATTAGAATTAAAAAGTAAACTAAATTTTTTTAAAATTCTCAAGTCTAGTCATATGACATTGGGGGAAAAAAGGGAACATGCATAGACAGATGTAAAGAAAGAAAATATTCTTGAATGTTTGAGGTCTATTAGTATTTCCATTCTTGTCCTTTTCAACTATACCAGATATAATTCTTCAGGCCATTTCTGAGTCAAATAAATAGAATTTCCTTGAACAGAGGACTCATTACTTCCTATTAAGTCATCACATCCACAATTTATGCACATTATTTGAATACTAACCTCATCTGAATCCAGAAGGGCTGGAAGTGCTCTGCAGAGAGAAAAATACCATATGAACAAAGTAAAATAAAGCCATAATAGGTTCATAAAAGATAGAATAATAATTAATGTAATTCAAAGCTTTTTTATACATATCTAAGATTTGTATCTGATTAATGGCCCTTTCGGGAAAAAACAAAAAAGGCAAGCATAATAAACAAGAGTTACAGAAATTGTACAGAAAAAACATAACATGTTCTGCAACGTGATAGAACCAATGTTTAATTAAAATTATGGCCCTGGAAAGGAACCAAACCTTTCAAAAGGCTTATCCCATTCATTTTAGAAGGATCTATATAGCCAAATCAAGCAGAAATGTCATCAGAATGAACAAGCCCAGTTAATTTTGTTTGTCAACTATTCCTAATCTTTTAATTCTTTTTCAGTATCTTATATTCTCATTAGCATGCTCTTCAGCTGATTCATTTAAAATAAAAAGGTAGTACTATCTGGTAATGATTCAAAAACTTACACATCTGTCACTGAAGAAGGAACGTTCTCTTCTACCCACTTCAAATCATCTTCCTGCTAGGAACATAATAAATACCACTTGTTACTAAAATACACCACATAATACATCTCAAGTAAGAACATGAAGGTCATAAAATCTTTAGTCTTTAGTAACTAAGGGGTCTCTGACAGAAAAGCCAACAATTTCAGTTTAAAAAATGTTTTCAATACCTTGGACCAGTATCTTCTCAATTCCTCCACAGTCCGTGGTAAATGCCACTCAACCCTCTGCTTTTATAACTTCAGCTTTTTGGATTGAGTGATATCGTGTAGTATTTGCCTTTCTGTGCCTGGTTTATTTCACTTAACATAATGTCTTTCAGGCTCATTCATTTTCTCACAAACGACAAGATTTACTTCTTTGTAAAAAATGAATGGTATTCTATTGTATATATACACCACATTTTCTTCTATCCGTTCTCCTGTTGATGGACACTTAGGGTGATTCCATATCTTGACTATTGTGAATAGTGCTGTAATGAATATGTAAATACAAGTTATCTCTTTGAAATACTGAGTTCATCTCCTTTAGCTATACCCAATAGTGGGACTAATGGATCATATGAATTTTATTTTTAATGATTTTGAAAAACTTCCATACTGCTTTTCATAATGGCTATAATAACCTACACTCCCACCAACAGTGTACAAGGGTTCCCTTTTCCCTATATCCTTGCCAACACTTGTTTTTTGTCTTTTTTATAAAAGCCACAAACAGGTATGCAGTGACATCTGACTGTGGTTTCAACTTACACTTCACTGATTATTAGTCACAAAGATTATTTTATCTATCTGCTGGCTATTTACAGGTCTTCTTTTAAGAAATGTCTATTCAGGTTCTTTGTCCATTTTAAAATTGGGTTATTTGTTTCGTGCTATTGAGTTTCTTATATAAACTGGATATTAACCCCTTATCAGATGTATGATTTACAAATGCTTCCTTCCATTCTGTAGGTTGTCTTTTTACTCTGTTGTTTCCTTTGCTGGGTAGAAGCATTTTAGTTTGATGTAACCTCATTTCTCTATTTTTGCTTTGCTGCCTGTGCTTTTGGGTTCGTATTCCAAAAAAAACCCAGATCAATGTCATGGAATTTTTCTCTCATCTTCCATTAGCTTTATACAGTTTCAGATCTTACATTTAAGTCCTTAAACCATTTTGAATTGATCTTTGTACAGAGTGTGAGATAAGGATCTAATGTTATTCCTCTGCATGTGAATATTCAGTTTTCTTAGCATCATTTACTAAAGAAACTGTCCTTTATTGAGCTCTTGGTACCTTTATCAAAAAAAATCAACTGGCCATAATGTGTGGATTAAATCTCTGCACTATCGTGTTCCACCGGCCTTTGTGTCTATTCTTATATCAGTACTATACTGTTTTGATTACTATAGCTTTGTTGTATATTTTGAAGTCAAGTAGTGTGATGTCTCTAAGTTTTGTTCTTTTTTGCTCAAGACAGCTTTGGCTATTCAGGGTCTTTTGTGGTTCCATATAAATTTTAAGATTGTTTTTTCCATTTTTGTGAAAAATGTCATTGGAATTTTGATAGGGATTCCACTGAATCTATAAATCACTTTGAGTAGTTTGGACTTTTATTTTACTTTTCTCTTTAAAGATGTGGGATACAATTCAGAATTATGTATACAAATGGACATCTTACAGGTAAAGTTTGGCCCTCCCTTTGGTCCCTACTTTGCCTGGTTTGAGAACAGTACCTATATTGATGTGTTCTCTCCCACACCCTGGCAGCAGTATCCGACTACTGCCAATTCTTTTCTTATAGTGTTATGGTCAATGTTCAGGATCCGCTTATGGATGAGAACATGTGACACTCTGTTCTTTGTTTCTGTGATTGATCAGAGTATTACTGACTATAAATCCATCCAAGTTGCTGCAAAGTCCACGTTTGTCCTTCTTTATGGCTGTGTAATAATCCATAGTGTAAATGTACCACATTTTTCTTATCTAGTCCTCTTTCAATGAGCAGCATAGTTGGTTCCATGTTTTTGCTATTATGAATAGTGTTGCAATAAACATCTATGCAGGTATCTTTTTTGTAGAATGTTTTGAGTTCCTCTGGGTATATCCCAGTAGGGGATTGCTGGGTCATATGGAAGGTCAATTTCTAGTTCTTTAAGAAATTGCCATACTGTTTTCCAAAGAGGTTGAACTAGTTTACATTCCCACCAGCAGTGTAGAAGTGCTCCCTTTTCTCCTCATCCTCACCAGCATCTGTTGTTTGTTTTATTAATGATGGCCATTCTTACTGGAATTAGGTGGTATCTCAATGTGGTTTTGATTTACATTCCTTTGATGATTAGAGGTTGAGCACTTTTTTCGTGTACCTGTTGGCTGCCTATATATCTTCTTTTGAGAAGTGTCTATTCATGTATTTTACCCACTTTTTAATAGGGCTGTTTGCTTTTTTCCTTTCAACATGTTTGAATTCCTTGTAGATTCAGGATGTTAGGCCTTTGTCAGGAATATAGTTAGCAAATAATTTTTCCCATTCTGTGGGCTGTCTCCCTGTTCTCTTAATAGTTTCTTTGGCTTTTCGGAAGTTTTTCAGTTTAATGAGGTCTCACTTGTCTATCTTATCTCTTATGGCATGGACATCCAGATTTTTGTTTGTTTTTTTGAGTTGGAGTCTCACTGTTACCCAGGCTGGAGTGCAGTGGCACATTCACGGCCACCCCAGCATCAATCTGCTGGGCTCTGGTGATCCTTCCACCTCAGCTTTCCAAGTAGTTGGAACTACAGGCAGCGCTACCGTGCCTGGTTAATTTTTTATTTTATTGTAGAGACGAGGTCTCGCCAAGTTGCCCAGGCTGGTCTCGAACCTGCGGGCTCAGGCAATCCACTTGCAAACTCAAGCAATTCACTTGCCTCAGCCTCCCAAAGTGCTGGGATTGCAGGCTGAGTTACAAAGCCCGGCCTTCTTCTTGGATTTTGATCAGGAATTGGTTGCTTACTCTGATTTCTATAAGGGTGTCTCCTGTATTTTCTAAGATTCTTATAGTTTGAGGTTTTACATTTAGGTCTTTGATCCATTTAGAGTTGATTCTTGTGTATGGTGATAGGTAGGGGTCCTGTTTCAATCTTCTGCATGTGGTCAGCCAGTTTTCCCAGCACCATTTATTGAACAGGTTCTCCTCTCTCCAGTAGTTGTTGGTAGAAGCTTTGTCGAAGATGAATTGGTTAAGAAATTGAGGTTTTTGCTTCCAGAATCTCTATCCTGTTCCACTGGTCCATATGCCTGTTCTTGTACTTTACAAAGTAAATGAAAGAGAGAGGGAGGATTCACCTCCCCAGGGCAGAGGAGGGGGGCAAAAGACAGGAAACATGGCAACGGCCATAGTCTAGTAAGGCAATGGCCCCAATGGCCTGGCAATGGTCCCGTATAGACATTTTAACAATAATTCTTTCAGTTTATGAACACAAAATATCTTTCCATTCACTTGTGTCTTCTTCAATTTCTTTCATCAATGCATTATAGTTTTCAGTGTCCACAGGTCTTTTATCTCTTGGTTAAAATACTTTCTTTTTTTTTTTGTAGCTATTATAAATAGAACTGTTTTCGTGACTTCTCTTTAGAATAGTCATTGTTAATGTATAAAGACACTACTGATTTTTGTATGTTGATATAGTATCCTTTAATGTTACTGAATACGTTTTTTAGCTCTGAGAATTTTTTGGTGGAATCTTTAGGGTTTTCTATATAGAAGATCATGTTGGAGGGGGTTGAATAATGAGAAGTTACTTAATGCATACCATGTACATTATTTGAGTGATGGATACACTAAAAGCCCAGACTTCACCACTATGTAATATATTCATACAACAAAATTACACTTGTAACCCCCCCTTACATTTATACCAAAAAAAAGAGATCATGTTGTCTGCAAACAGGGACAATTTAACTTCTTTCATTACAATTCGGATGCCTTTTATTCCTTTCTCTTGTCTAACTGCTCTGGCTAAAACCAAATACTTTAATTTCTAAAACCAAAAAAAAAATTTTTTTAATTTTTAAAAATTTGAAATCACATAAGAGAATTATAATATATAATGATATCCTACATTTTTTTGTTTGTTTTAAGAGATAGGGTCTCACCAGGCACAGTGGCTCACACCTGTAATCCCAGCAATTTGGGAGGTGGAGGCAAGAGGATGCCTAAGCCCAGCAGTTCGAGGCCAGCCTGGGCAACTTGGCAAGACCTTGTCTCTACAATTTAAAAAAAAAACAAAACCCAGGCATGGTGGCACGTATCTGTAGCATCAGTTACTTGGAAGGTTGAGGCAGAAAGATCCCCTGAGTTCAGCAGGTCGAGACTGCAGTGACCATGATTGTGCCACCGCATTCCAGCCTGGGCAACAGAGTGAGACTCTGACTCAAAATAAATAAATAAATAAAAGAGGTAAGAGTCTCACGCTGTCACCCAAGCTGGAGTGCAGTGGTGCAATCACAGTTTACTGTAGCTTTGATTAGCTAGAAGTACAGGTGTGTGCCACCACACCTGGCTAATATTTTACATTTTTTTTGTGGCGACCGAATCTCACTATGTTGACCAGCTTGCTCTTGAATTCCTGGGCTCAAGCAATCCTACCACCTCAGCCTCCCAAAGTACTGGGATTACAGGGATTACTGTGTCTGCCCTATATCCTACATTCTTAAATGTTTTCCTTTTAGTGGTCCAGTACCTCAAGTTTGCTTCATTCAGCCTTTGATCTTTAAAACTGAGATAAATTCTAAAGCCTCCTAACATACAGTGAATGTTCAGTTTTAATGAAAAAAAATCTCCTAATTAAAAAAATCTTGGTCTTTACTACAAAAAAGACCTTAGGTTATTAATGGGGCTATGATTTCATTGATGCAAACCATTAACAGAGCAATCAGACTGGTCTGGCAATTTTTCAGACCACAGTAGCAAACCATCTAGGTAAAGATTACTAAATCTGAGACTCACTTGCTATCTGTTTTCAAAAGTGTAATATATATATTATATGTAATATAATATACATTATATATTTATGTATTTAACATCTATTTATAATATATATACATAATACATGTATACATATATATTTATGTTTATTATCTATTTATAATATATATACATAATGTATATACATGTATGCATATATAATCTTTTTTTAGAAACAAGGTCTTGCTGTCTCCCAGGCTGGAGTGCAGTGGCAGGATCCATAGCTCAACACAGCCTTCAACTACTGGGCTCAAGCAATCCTTCCAGGTCAGCCTCCAGTGTATCTAGGACTATAGGCATGTGCTACCACAGCCAACTAATTTTTTTTTTTTTTTTTTGTAGAGACAGGGTCTCACTATGTTGCCCAGAATGGTCTCAAATTCCTGACCTCAAGTGATCCTCCTGCTGAGCCTCCAAAAGTTCTAGGATTATATGTGTAAAGCACTTGCGCCCAGTGTTATATATATTCAAAGATTTATAAAGCAAGTCTAATTATAAAACATGTACAAAAATCACTAAGTCCTGCAAATAATTGGTGAGCTGTGCCAAGGGCTGGAAGACAGGGCAAAGACCAAGTAGAAAGGAAGTCACACTTACCACTTTGTTTATTTTACTATTTCCATTGGGCTCTTGTTTGGTACTTCTCATTTTCATTCCCTCTATTAAAAGAAAAATGTCGATTGTTAACTTTGTCAATAAACCAACAATAACTGCAAAAATAGATTCAGAGGTTTTAAGCTTACGAACACTTGTGAATTATACAATAGATGTTTCTCCATCTTTAGATTTATGCTGGGAAGTTCAAAGCTAAATTTTCAGCTTACTTCTAACAAGTAAATAGGATGCTTAATTTGCAATTATTTACTGAATTTACCAAGGCTTCGTCTTAAGATTCACATCTTTATTTTTTTCTTTACCCTAACTTTACCCCATAGCAAGTTTAGGAATAATTCAATAAAATAAAAAACAATGTACTTATATAAGAGAGTATCTAAAGCACAATAAAAGGTGAATTTTATTACTACCAAAGCTTTCTTTCAGCATAGGTTCCTTCTGTTCATCCTCCTCTTCTTCCTCAGACAATGGTGAAAAGGCAAACCTGACAGAAGAAAAAATTAGAAAACTATGAAAACTGCTCTACTATCTGGACTTCACAAAATTGTTTTGTGGGGTTGAAAGCTAAAGGCCACTCACACAGGCAGTATGCAATTACAGAAATTTACAAAATCAATTCATTAAATAACAAAGTAGTTCTTCTCCTTCAGAAAGCTCCTCTGCCTATATTAGCAAAGGGGAAGCAGTACAGTATCATATTTATGAGTACAGACTCAGCTACATATTACCTGTGTCCTTAGACAAGTTAATCTCTCTGTACCCCCAATGACCTCATCTGTGAGGGAATAATAAAACATTACCCACAAGAGTGTTTTGTAAAAAGTCAGTCAGTCATTACAAATAAAGTGCTTAGAAAATACTAACACATTTAGTAAGTTTTCAACAAATGTTCATTTATAAGGATATATAATCACACAGAGTTAAGTAAGTTATCATATAATTTAAAAGTGCAGTTTCAAATTGAGATATGTCAGTATGTAATAAAAAAATTATGCCTTCCCAAAGAGAGATCTGTCCTTTGCCTTGACTAATGGGAAGTGACTTCTAGGTCCATAAAATGTCCTGCCTGAAGGGAATGTCATTGTTTGCCTGGGCCTCTGACTGACAGACAGTCTGACAATGTGGCTTATGATAGGGGTTTTGGGCCATGTCGTATCGGTTCTGACTTTCAGAGGAAATTGAGACCAAAGGTATTAGTCCAACTGTTGGTGGGGTTGGAAACTACAGGCCATCTGCACAGGCAGTATGTGATTGAGCCCCAATAAAAAATTCTGGACACCTAAGACTCACAAGAACTTCCCCAGTTGGCAAATATGTGACTCTGTGTACACATTGTCACATATTTGGCTGGGAGGAGATAAAACTGTCCAATAAAAATCCTGGGTGCTGAACATCTAATGGGCCTTCCTGGACAGAAACAATGTACTGTATTACTACATTTTTATTGCTGGGGAAAAGAGCATACTTAACGTACTTCTTAAAAAGAGGACAACATAAGGAAAGATAATAGGAATTTCTCCAGACTACAGGAAATCATAATTTTGTTGTAATAAACTTTACCTGTAAGTATAACTATATGCTTAGTCCCATGAGTCCTTCTGGTGTATCAGTGAACATATAGGTGGTTTTGAGGACCCTAAAATACCTCAAAACGGAAATAGTCCATACGCCCACTAATAGGGTGAAAAAGTTAATTTAACTGTACTACATATGTACCACCTAATAGTATACCATCTATGAAAATAAATGAGTTCAATTTAAACCAGTTATGTTAGAGGGACTTTCCACACTGTACTGTTACAAGAGTAAAAGAAGATTCCATATTTGAGGAGGGAATGAAATCCAGGAATAATGTACATCATATTAAGTGGGTAACACTGAAGTTATGGGGAAATAAGGGCAATGTTTTAAAAGAAAAGAGAAAAAGAAAGAAAAGGATGGAAGATAATGCAAAAATTTTTTGAAGGATCAAGGAAGGGAAAATTTTAAAATAAAAATACAGTTAGCAAGTAACCAGAAGTTCAATAGGCTAATGAAAAAAAGGGGTCTCCAAAGTGTCTAGGTTCTGAACAGTGTGATTTCAGATCTCCTTTTTTTCTTTCACAGCTTTTCTCTATTGTTTGGTTTCTTTTTTTCCCAATAAAAACATATATGACTAGATACAGTGGCTCAGCACTTAATCTGAGCACTTAATTAAGTCTATAATTCCAGCATTTTCGGAGGTCAAGACGAAAGGATTGCTTGAGCTCAGAGGTTCGAGACCAGCCTAGGCAACTTGGTGAGAACTCTTCTCTACAATAAATTCTTTTTAAAAAATTAGCCAAGCCGGGCTCGGTGGCTCAGCCTGTAATCCCGCGCCTTTGGGAGGCTGAGGTGAGTGGATTGCCTGAGCCCGCGGGTTCGAGACCTGCCTGGGCAGCGAGACCTCATCTCTACAATAAATCAAAAAATCAGCCGGGCATGGTAGTGCATGCCTGTAATTCCGGCTACTTGGAAGGCTGAGGCGGAAGGATCGCCGGAGCCCAGCAGGTCGAGGCTGCGGTGGCCGGAAGCGGCCACTGCACTCCAGTCTGGGCGACAGAGTGAGACTCCAACTCAAAAAAAAAAAAAAAAAAAAAAAAATTAGCCAGGCATGGTAGTGCACACCTATAGTTCCAGCTACTTGGAAGGCTGAGGTAGAAGGATCACCTGAGCCTAGCAGGGGCTGTGAGCAGCATGTCACTGCACTCCAGCCTGGGCGACAGAGTGAGATTCCCACTCAAAAAAACTAAAAAAATAAAAACATATAAAGTGCACAGTTTGAAATGACAAGGCTTTTTTCTCAAGGTAAAAGGATGTTACCTATTTTCTCTCTCAATCTTTCACTGGTATGTCTGATTACAAAATTAGCTATACCATTAGTTATACAATTTTACCCTTTTCCCTCTTTGGTGGTGTGGTTGTTTAATATAAGCTTTCAACTGTCTAACTGTAAGAGTTGGGGAAAAAGGGAAACAAAGGCACAGATATTCACAAAATAAAGATAGGTAGTTCTTAAATAAATGGGATTTATGCATAGTTAGACAAATCAAATTCACATGTGAATTTTTAATTTCAAAGTTAGTCACATAAGTTTTCATATCATCCTTTCTATCATTATAAAGTGAGCTAGGCTGCTGACTACAGAATTTTTCTTTTCTTCTGGCCACTAGACAAGAGAGACTTTCATTACAAGTGACACAATATGTCTGCCTCCTTTATTTTATTTTTTTTGAGTTGGAGTCTCACTCTGTCGCCCAGACTGGAGTGCAGTGGCTGCTCCCGGCCACTGCAGCCTCGAACTGCTGGGCTCCGGCGATCCTTCCGCCTCAGCCTTCCGAGTAGCCGGAATTACAGGCATGCACTACCACGCCCAGCTGATTTTTTGATTTATTGTAGAGATGAGGACTCGCTGCCCAGGCGGATCTCGAACCCGCGGGCTCAGGAAATCCACTCACCTCAGCCTCCCAAAGGCGCGGGATTATAGGCTGAGCCACTGAGCCCGGCTATATCTGCCTCCTTTATTTACTACATAAATACTTACAGGCACACCTTGTTTTATTGTGCTTTACTTTAGTGTACTTTGCAGATATTGCATTTTTTGTCTTAAGATTTTTGGCAAGTCTATCGGCAACATTTTTCCAACAGCATATGCTTACTTTGTGTCTCTGTGTCAGCATTTTTAAGCAATATTTTTTAAAAGTATGTATCCTTTTTTAGACAATGCTATTGAGTATAAACATAACTTTTATATGCAGTGGGAAACCAAAAAACTTGTGTGACTCATTTTATTGCCACATTTACTTTATTGTGAAGGTCTGGAAACAATTTATAATATTTCTCTAAGGTATGCCTATATATTATTGCTAAATGTCAGAGTTAAAAGGGTCCTCATGTTACTTGGCTTAATCCACCCTTCCCCATTATATGGAAAGGAAACTAGAGCAAGAGAGGTGAAAAGAGGCAGCAAGCCAAAAATCACAAAGCAAGTTAAAGGAAATCTGAGACACAAACCCAGTTATCCTGATTCCAGGTCATGTTCCTTCCACCATAAGACACAGCCCTGACACTGTCCCCTAACACACCACCTCTAATTGATGACATGGCCATTTAATGGTAGCAGAGTAAATAAGAAGAGTCCAAGAACCTCTGGTTGTTTGCAGATGGTCGCCAGAGAACCATGATGACAAAGAGGATCATGGAGAACAGCAACCGCCAGATGGCATCATCCACCCATAGCTCCCGCCAGTCCTACAATAAGGGGAAAAATACATTTATATACATTATCCTAACACTTTGTTCACAAAACCCTTGGTATAGAAAAGAATGACTCACTTATTCATCAAGTTATATTTACTAAGAGCCTGCTGAGTGCTCAGTTCTGTTCTAAATGCTGGGGAAACAAAGTGAATGAACACAGTTTCTTCCCATGTAGTGCTTGTTGGTGTTAAAGAAAAGGCACCAACTAAACAGAGTATTTGTCAAAGCTTCATGATAGCTCTGAGAATCTTGAGGGAAGGGTTTAATATAGGGTAAGAAAAAAACTACATTGGGTTGTTGTATTTTACAATTTTCACTTTCATTTATTTATTTTTACCAAAACAGAGCCTTAGCTGCCTCTAAAGAAATCCTACTAGCCACAGTCTTTGAGCTCGGGTCTTAAGGACATGGCTTCTATTCAAATGAGTATTATTCACATATATGGTACTTAATATTTAATACTCAGGACTTCTTATTTAGGATTTTTAGTTAACCCAAGACTGTATAACAGACTGTGTAGTTAACAATTATAAAATTCTCTCCCAATATTGGGATATATAGTCAGATAAAACAGACAAAAAAAACCAAGATACCAAGCACCATGATAGTACAGAACACTTAGGAGGAAGAAAGTATTATAACCCTCAGAGTGGAGACCTAGCCCTCATATCTTATAAGGTGCACACAATGTAAGAACCTTACCAGTGTCATCAGCATTATCATCTGTGTATAATATAGCACACTATTCATTAATGTGTATGCTTATAACTTACCGACTGACACGTCACTATCCTGAACTTCATGGTTGTCCAGATAATAAACACAATAGATGCTAACAATAAATAGAAAACCTGGTCAGAGTACAAATGCTGGTTTACATACTGATTATATTCCCCCCACTTCTAGTTAAGTGAAATTCCATACACTCCAAACTCCCAAATATATCACGATTATTTTCTTCAGTTATTTTTAAAAGTGTATTCAGTACAAATTTACTAGACATTTACTATCAAAAAGGTCCATGGTGCACATTTGGCCAAGCTTGGTGGCTCAGCCTGTAATCCCAGCACTTTGGGAGGCCAAGGTAAGTGGGTTGTCTGAGCCTGCAGGTTTGAGACCAGCCCAAGCAACTTGGTGAGACCTCTTCTCTACAATAAAACAAAAAATAGCTGTGCATGGTAGCATGTGCCTGTAGTTCTGGCTACTTGGAAGGCTGAGGTGGAAGGATTGCCGGAGCCCAGCAGGTCCACACTGGGGTGGCCGTGAGTGTGCCACCACACTCCAGCCTGGGCGATAAAGTGAGACTCCAAGCCGGGCTCGGTGGCTCAGCCTGTAATTCCAGCACTTTGGGAGGCTGAGGTGAGTGGACTGCCTAAGCCCGCGGGTTCGAGACCCGCCTGGGCAACTTGGCGAGACCTCATCTCTACAATAAATCAAAAAATTAGCTGGGCGTGGTAGCGCGTGCCTGTAGTTCCAGCTACTTGGAAGGCTGAGGTGGAAGGATCGCCAGAGCCCAGCAGGTTGAGGCTGCGGTGGCCAGGAGCGGCCACTGCACTCCAGTCTAGGTGACAGAGTGAGACTCCAACTCAAAAAAAAAAAAAAAGAATAATTTTATAAACATTTTATTTGTCATCTGGTTACTTCAGAGAGTCTCAGAATCAGAAAATAATGTATTAGAAATGTAGCTTTCTCCAATATTATCAATGCAATTGTTTATCCTTCTTTTATCCTTAGTTTAGTAATGACAGTTTTTCTTTGGCTAGTCAGATGAGAAAAAATGGTTGATAAAATGATTGCAACACAAAGAGAAGAGCCAGTTCCAATCACAGATAAAACCTTGTCCTGGTTCAAGGGCCAAAAAGTAGACAAACTAGCCTACTTTCGCTACAGTCTACCTAATGTCTATATTTTATGTATGCTTACTGACACATATAAAAGTACTACAACAGCAATGTACGCTAATCTAAAATTCTATAGCTATTTAATAACACCAAATAAGCATGTGGTAGTGTCTTCCAGAAGGAATTTAAACACTATTTGACACTGAAGCTAACTTACTTCAAGAAAAAGAATGCTTCAGAAAAAGAATAGAGATAGAAGAGGAATATACTAAGAACTAAATTTATATGACATTGATTTTCAGCTATAATATATAAAATAAATGGCTCTTAATTTTTTAAAAACCATACATCCCTCTGAAAATTTGACAAGAGCTAAGAACCCCTTTCTCAAGTGATAAGTCCAAAACTTTCTATACTCACCCTTGGCCTCTCAAGTTAAGAATCTCTATTCTAAATGAATCACATTCAAACTGCAGGAGGAAAATCCCAGGCTTACCTGCCACTGCCAAGATAAGCGTGTTGGTGAAATGTCGGTACAAAGAGAGTTTTACAATGTTCCTCCGAAGTTTTAATAGCTTCATTGTTTGAGTCAGGCTAATAAATATGTGTTTGCAGGTCAAGGAATTCAACATTCAGAAAAAAAACACATAAGCTAGTAAATTAATCTTCAGGTTTCTTTGAGGATCTAAGGTCATGCTAATAAATTTATGGATCTCAAAAGCCTTACCTCTCTTATTCTCACTAATACCTCAAGATTTATAAGAGAGTCATCAATTTCAATAAGACATTGAAGAGAAGACAGAACCAGGGTAAAATAAGAATGTATAAAATAACAGGAAGAGGAAACGTATTTTAAAAATAAATAATATGAGCCGGGCTCGGTGGCTCAGCCTGTAATCCCACGCCTTTGGGAGGCTGAGGTGAGTGGATTGCCTGAGCCCGCGGGTTCGAGACCCGCCTGGGCAGCGAGACCTCATCTCTACAATAAATTAAAAATAAATAAATAAATAAATAATATGAAGAGGCTTTCTAGAGAAACAAAAATGAAGAAAAGAAGAAACAGAAAAACAAATGACATAAGAGGAAATGAAAATAAGTAATAGGCAAGGGACAACAAGTTACCATCATCTTCTCTCTTCATTTAAGGTGAGTAGTAGCTCTGTTCTCATCCATTCCAGTTAATCTAGTTTAGGGTCATAATCACACTCATGCCTACAACTTCCCAGAGTTCTACACTCAGTCCCATCGTGCCATCTTAAAGAACTTGCCATCAGCTGCCTGTACTACCCTGAATTAAGCGGACCCTACAATTGGCTGAGAATGCCAGGCAGTTTGGTTCCAAAAGCAATGACTCTCTACTTTCAGAACATTATTCCCAAGCAGAAGTTGCCATGAATCAATATTTATTCTGAAGGACGGAAGTCTTCAGACAATTCCAAGTCAGCTTTTGAATGAGGGAACAAAACACCCTGTATGGATTAAAACCTGCTAACTCTACACAGAGTTTACAAGAGTCAAAAGTTCCTTAAATCATATTTTAAAGAACAAAATCTTTTTATAAGTTTCAAAGCATTTATTAATTGCTAGAGGCTAAAAGAAAGAGCAGGACTAAAGCAGCAAGTGATTCTAACACTAAGTGATTATGTACACAAATTACAAGTGCACAATCAAGTTGAAATTCTCATTTAAAAGAAAAAGTCAGAAGTTTTAATCTTATACTCAGTTCACATGACTGACTTCTGATGTGATTTTAAAAATAAAAGAAATGAAAACATAAAAACTGCTTACCTGAACCTTCAGATTTGTTAAGACTTAAACACTATTCCACAGACTAAAGAGTAATCAACAAAACTGATAAAAACTCTTTGCAGAAAGATCAGTGGAAACCCATCTCCAAGGGGAGAAAATGGACCATCATCAAACAAGCCAATGAGAAGGATATCCACCAGCACAGGGCAGTGTCTAGGAAAGCCAAGGGGATAAAGGCCAAGGAAGCAAGATCAGTCTGGGCCTGCAGACAAAGAAAAAGAGGTGGTGAAAAACAGATGTCTAGAGAGGCACAGAGAAGAAACCAGCACATAATTCTGCATTTATATAATCACCAGGCGTAGTTCTGCATTTAAACTGACACTTGGCACTGTGTCAGTAAAGAACTAACACTTGGCACTGAATCTTTCTTCCCTGTATACAGCAATAAGCATTTCACAAAATCTGTCAGTTATAATCTCAAAACAATGAAACATTCCAATAACTACCAAGAAGTAACTACCACACAGTTTCTAGCATATAAATATCTATGCTAAGAAGTGACCACATTCCAAAAAGGTTCTAGTGTTTATAAGCCCCTAGTCCATCCTATCCTATTATTTCCTATTTCTGTGATTTGCCTACAAGTCTAAAAGGATTCGTCTCATATTTTAAAAAAATACTGCATCACATAGTAAGAATTACTGATTTCCAGAATAGAATAGAATTTTACAAACAAGAGCCCACCAAATAAAATGTAAGGTAGTTATCTATCTGAAAAACTATGCTTGTTCTACAAGTTTATATATAAGATGCTTTTTATATAACCCTAGTTACCCAATCACCAGGGCATTATTAAAAGGATATCCATAAAATAATACAGGAATCAATTGTAGAGAGGGTCAGGCTTACTATCAGAGCCAAGGGATAAGAAAAATACTACAACAGCAGAAAAAGAAAGAAACAAAATTGACAGAGTGTTAAAGTTGCTAAGAGTCTAAAAAAATTACACACAGAGGAGTGTGATTTGAACAACAAATCTGCAACTACAAAGTGTTTTATTTAAGGGGCAATTCATTGCAAAATTTACTAAGCCCAGTTTTCTTGAGAGAAAAGACAAGTTTATAGCATTTACCATCTTGAATCTAATAGGTTATTATAGAGTCTGATTTTTAAATAAATTAAAAAATGAACTAGAATGGTCTAGGAAGGTCTACTTCTTTCATTAATCCAGTTCTATCACAAATTTCTTTAGTGCTTAGATCTCAGTGCTTTGGTTTCCTTCCCTGGCAAAGGAAATACTTATGCGATTCTCAAGAATAGTGTGAAACTTTATTAGTTGCATTTTAAGGTAGTCTTTGAAAATGAAGTGTTGATTAAGCAAAGAGCACTGTTGCTTTAAATCAGATTAACCAGTAAGTGCATGATTCCAACGCTTGCCACTTATACAAGAATAAGAGTCTATGGTTTGGGAAGAGAAACTAAATAATTATCAATATGGAGACATGTGGAAAAGTATTTCTTCTGGGCCATACACTAAATTTATAAAGCACTAATAGACAGATTACAAAGAAAAAGTAAACTACACACACATTTAAAAAGTCAGAACCCGAAGGTGATTTAGAACAAACAGTAAAAAAGCCTACAGGTATTTCCAATTCACACTCTCAAGATAGAAACAATATAACTGAAATGATCACAAAAATTCAGATTAAGCAGTACTGACCCCAGTAACTCTGAGGACCCCTTCCATGCCAGAGAACAAAAGATAGAGGGCTCCTGCTACCACAACCTTGTGAAGAGTGACTCCAAGACGCGGTCTAAAGAGGAAGCAAAGAGACAGATGAGTACAAAAGTGACAAATCCCAAGGCAAGCTAAGTAACAGGCACTCATGTTAATAATCCAAGCCAACAATTTAAAGTAATAAACAACTATACACTTGATTCACCTAAGAGAAAAAAACCTCATAAGAATATACAGTCGTAAAACAACATAGGAAACATCAGAACTTAAGATCTGGCTGCTGGTTACTGCATTTTTGAAAACATTTTATTATAGAGAATTCTGAAGTATCAAGATTTTCAAACACAGTATAATGAACTGTTATAAACCCATCACCTAGTCCCAATAACGATCAACCTCTGGCCAATTCTGGCCCATACATATTCCATACATTTCTTATCCTTTCATATTATCTTGAAGCAAGTCCTAGACAATGTATTTCTGGATTTGTATGTATTTTAGTATGTGCTTTTAATAGATGAGGACTTGGCCAGGTGCAGTGGCTCACACCTGTAATCCTACCTCTCTGGGAGGCTGAGGCAAAAGGATTGCTTGAGCCCAAGAGTTTGAGACCAGCCTAGGCAATATGGTGAGACTTCATCGCTCCAATAAATCAAAAAAACTAGCCAAGTGTAGTGGTGCATGCCTGTAGTCCCAGCAACTTGGAAGGCTGAGGCAGAAGGATGAACTTAGCAGGCTGAGGCTACAATAGCCATGATTGTGCTACTGCACTCCAGCCTGGGAAACAGAGCAAGACTCTGACTCCAAAAAAAAAAAAAAAAAAAGATGAGGACTTTTTTCTTCGTATTTCAAGAGGCTGCATATGAGATTTTTAAAAAATATAACCAAAATACCATTATCAAAGCTAAAAGTTTTGGCTAGACACAGTGGCTCAAGCCTGTAATCCTAGCATTTTGGGAGGCTGAGGAAGGATTGCTTGAGGCCAGGAGTTCAAGACCAGCCTAGGAAACATAGCAAGACCTGTCTCTACAAAAAGTCAAAAAATTAGCCAAGCATGGTGGTACACACCTGTAGTCCCAACTACACAGGAGGCTAAGGCAGAAGGATCACCTGAGCCCAGGAGGTCAAGACTGTGGTGAACCATGATCATGCCACTGCATTCCAGCCTGGGCAACAGAATGAGACCCCAACTCAAAAAACAAACAAAAAAGCTGAAAATGTTAATAATTCCTTAATATAATCAAATATCCTACTGTAGTTCATTAAATAAGTAGTATATTTGTAAGCTCAAGGCCCAACAAAATATGAAAAGTCTTTTAGGCAACTTCTGTTTAAAAGAGGAAAAGCCTTAAATTATTGATATTCAAAATCTTAATTGAATCGGAATCTACATTTTAACAAGATTCCCAGATAATTCCTTAGTGTAATATAGTTTGGGATGCACTGCCTTAAACCTCAGCTGTCTAAGCCGTACCAATACTTGATCTTATATTTTTTGTTATACACTAGGAAAAGATGAGCAGGGAAATCCTCCCGCCCCACCACTCATCTTAGAAACCTAGCCTGGCATACAGAAGGCACTCAAATATTTGTTAAAAGAATAAATTTTAAGAATTAAACCCCCTCATTCCTCTAACCCCATTTAAAAGCAAAACCTCTTTAAATAAATAAATTTTAAAGATTAACCCCTTCCACTATTTAATCCCACTCAAAGCAAAACCCCTTAAAGTAATCGTCTATACTTGGTTAATTCCAATTTCCCTCCTCCTATTTCCTCTGGAAGTCTCTCCAATTGAGTTTTTGTCCCTAGCACTTCACCAAAATCATTCTTGTTATGGTCACTAAGAGCCTCCAGGTAGTTAAACCCAATGGTCAACTCTCAATCCTCTTACTTGATCATCTGACACAATTAATCACAACCTCCTTGAAACAGTCTTCAGTTTGCATCCCACCTCACTGGTCACTCCTTGATTTCCTCTGCTAACTCTACTTCACCTCAGACTTCTAAATAATAGAAAATGCTCGAAGGCCCAGCCCATGAACTCCTTCTCTATAAATACTCACTTCCTTGGTGATCACACCCAGCCTCACAACTGAAATATCTACATCTTGATGACTTCCAAACTTTTATCTCTGCCCCAACGTCTCCCCTTTGTCTCCCCCATTTGGTTTTCTAACTGAACTGCAACTTTGCCTCTACTCAAATTTATCTCTGCTAAGGTCTTCCTGAACTCAGTAAATGTCATCAATTCTATCCTGCCACTTGATCAGACCAAAACAGTTGGCATCATCTTTGATTCTTCATCTTGTTCACATCACACATCTGATTTATCAGCAAATTCCATTAGTTCTGCCTTCAAAATATACACAGAATTTGATCTCATCTCACCACCTCCTCCCCTGGGTACACATATAGCTCCCTCACCTCCTTGAGGTCTTTGCTTAAACGCCATTAACTGAAGCCTTCCTTGATTACCCTACTGACAACTACAAGCAGCATTCCCTGTCTCCTTTCCCAGCATTATCTGCTCCATTGTACTTTTCACTGACATAAAGATATTTTACTCACTTATTTAAATCATTTAAATGTCCTCTCCCTGCACAAGTCTTTTGTTTGCTTGCTATATCCCCAAGAACCTAGAACAATGTCTGAAAGAATGTCTATAAAAGGAAGACAATAAAATTTTTTAGAATAAAAAAATTTTCTCAGACAGTTACAGCAAGAATGCTTTTCCCATTAAAAATATGATTTGCAAAATATTTTGTAAGAGTAAAGTCACTCAGGCTGGACAGGGTGGCTCATATCTGTTATCCCAGCACCTTGGGAGGCTGAGGCAGGATGATTGTTTGGGGCAAGGAGTTCCATACCAGCCTGAGCAACAAAGCGAGACCCCCATCTCTGTATGGAAAAATTAGCCAGATGTGGTGGTGGCCACCTGTAGTCCCAGCTATCCAGGAGGCTGAGGCAGGAGGATCACTTGAGCCTAGGAATTCAAGGCTGCGGTGACCATTCCACTGCACTCCAGGCTAACAGAGTGAAACCCTGTCTTTAAAAAAAAAAAGAGCCGAGCTCGGTGGCTCAGCCTGTAATCCCGCGCCTTTGGGAGGCTGAGGTGAGTGGATTGCCTGAGCCCGCGGGTTCGAGACCCGCCTGGGCAGCAAGACCTCATCTCTACAATAAAAAAAAAAAAGAAAAAAATCAGCCGGGCGTGGTAGCGCATGCCTGTAATTCCAGCTACTTGGAAGGCTGAGGTGGAAGGATCGCCGGAGCCCAGCAGGCGAGGCTGTGGTGGCCGGGAGCGGCCACTGCACTCCAGTCTGGGCGACAGAGTGAGACTCCAACTCAAAAAAAAAAAAATAATAAAAATAAACAAAGTCCCTCTACAAATTTGGTGTTTCGATGTCACTTGTTACACTGCAGTTTTTCCTGCAGATGCTCCTTCTAAGAAATGAAATTAAACACTAACATTTTTCAATATTTATAATGCTGCAATATTTTAGATATCTTTTCCTACTTCAGAATTATTTCTCTTATCAACACTTTCAGAACTACTACATTGGGAACTTGTAGTACTGTTTCAATTTAATCAGCATTTTAATTTGCTCTTCCATATAGGAAGTTAATACCTACTTGACTATGCCATATCCCAGACTGACTATGATGACCAGGGTTCGAGCCAGTGAACGCTTCACTGCTGAAAGCAGCTCTGCAAGGATCAGGGCACCTTGGACTATGAAAAAGAAGAAAGAGAGAAGTAGCACCATAATCTAGATTTGGTAACAGGCATGAGACCAGGACCAGAATGCAGATCTCTTAACACGCTTCAGAATAAGCACTGGTATTGCTACCAACACAGAACATCTCTTCTGCAATTTTTTGTAAGTACACAAGCTGATATCACTCACCATCTTACTCAGGTGTAAGTATGGCAATCTGGCATGCTCAACTCAGCTCCCTCCCCCACCTACCCACTCCAACAACTTCACTAAAACCTTAACAGAATACCTCAGACAATATGAATAGTTTATAGCATCAAGGGAATTCCCCCATCACTTTTAACAATGATGAAATATAGCTACACAGAAAAAGCACATCATAGGCACATGTGCAGGCATGTATAGTTTTCAACTCATTCTCACATCTATTATTTTCAAAATTTTTCAAAGACCAGGGAAAAAAATCTAATTAGTATACCTTACAGCAATACTTACTGCTGATGTAATCAGATAGTCTGATAAAAAAATCAGTGAAGTGATTACCAAAAATTTCATTATAAAACAATTTCTAGCTGGGTGTGGTGGCTCATATCTGTAATCCCAGCACTTTGAGGGGAACAAGGCCGGATGACCAACTTGAGGCCAGGAGTTCAAAACCAACCTGGGCAATATAGTGAGTTGCTGTTTCTACAAAAGAAATTTTTTTTAAATTGACCAGGTGTGGTGGCACATGCCTGTAGTCCCAGCTACTTGGGAGACTAGGATGGAAGTATTGTTTAAGCCCAGGAGTTCAAGGCTGCAGAAAGCTATGATCGTACCACTGCATTCGAGCCTGGGTGACAGAGCGAGCGAGATCCTATCCCTTAAAAAAACTAAAGTTAAAAAAAAAAAATTTCTGTCATAACGAGTTCACCTTACTAAACCATAAACTACCTATCTTCTTGATATTAGTATATTTTATCAACTCTTAGTTGCACTTCCGCCCACGTTTTAAGATCTTTGAAATCAAGGTACACCTTACAATAAATAGCATCTTCCAATTAAAATGGCATTGTTTACTTCTTTCTTGGATGTATATCATAATGGTGTCTTAGAAATCAATAGCAATTGAGATATGGTGATAGTAATAATTATTCCCAAAATGGCCAACTGCTTCTTAATTATATGAGCATATTTTGGTAAAATTACTCTTATATCACTGAATTCATAAGTTACAATATTTAAAAACAAAAGTCAGAATCATAGTGATTTTTCTTTAGTTATTCTAATAATTAAGTAATTAAAAACTAAGACCTATTTAGTGAGTGCAGATCTTGGAAAATTTTTCACACAGCTCATCTTCCAATCACTCAAACTGGCAAAAGTTTTTTGGTTACATACCAGATTCTCCTTTGTATCGGATATTCTGAAATTCTGCATAGAAGACTGCTTTCTCAAGCATTCCCAGGAAGATGACAGCACCAATCCAAAACTGAATTCTTAAGAGATCTCTCCAGTAGCAGGCAGACCATGCCAGCCACAGAACACCAAAGAGGACATACACAATACACATCACCATGAAGAACTGTCATCAAATTAGGTAGAAATAAAAAGGAGAATTAAGGCTAAGAGTCAAGTATCTAGGGTTAGAATCTTAAGTTTTTTATAGTCTTTTTAACTTTTTTTAATAGTCTTAACAGACTACAAAAATATATATTCTATCTTCTATTTTAAAAATAAACACAAAAAGAATTGTCTTGAGCAGAGAAAAACTACATAAGAACCTAAGAGTGACTGCTATCCTGTATTAAAAGAACTTTCTCAGCTCACAATTTAAAACTATATAAATGAAGACAACACTGAAGAGGAAACAAGGCATGACAGGGTAAGGATACATCTAGAAGTATGGAACATAACAAAATGAGAAAACTATTAAAGGGAAAGGAAGAAAACAATAATGAACAAAGGGAGTCTGAAAACTGATTTAGATATTCTCAGATACAGATGTATGCACACACACACACACACACACACACACACACACACACACACACACACACACACAATGAAGGAGGAAGCTTCATAACTTAAGTGGGATCAGAAATGATAGAGTTATACTAAGAAGTGCTCTGGTATGGATCCTAGAGAGAATGTGAGATGATCTTTGAGATACTTTCCAAGTCTAAACTCCTTAGGTCACTGATCTCTTTCTTCATTTCACAAATAAGAAAATGAGGTACACACAAGGTATATTGACTCGCTAATGGTTCCAGTCTAATAAGAAATAAGTCCAGAAATACAGCGGTTATTTTCTGAACTGTAGAGAAACAAATTTTTAAAAAAGAATATTGCTATAAAACATGCTACAAAAATCTTTCAACTAAACTCATTTAATGCTGAAGTAAAGAACATAAAGTCACTTACAATCATCAAGGGATAGTCTTCAAGTGTGAGGTATTCATAGGGACCTTTCACTTCAACAGTCACTGTCAAAATACAGTCCTCAGAATTAATTTAAAGGATGCAGAATTATACAAAAACACTGTCAACTATTTGTTTGATGGAATTAATGAAAATTTCATTGGATCATTTACTTTTAGCCACTTCGATCCCAGTAAATATTATATTACATTTGTACAGCCCTTTGAAATTCATTAAATGTTCTCATAGTTCATGCTGTGTCCTCCACAGGCTTCTTTGCCTCTGGCTCCAGTCTGAAGTAGGAAAGTTCTTTTGTTTCATACTCATATCCTTTAAAGACTAAACTGAATGATATTTCCCCCATATAGCCTTCTCTGGCTGCCCATCTGAACTATTCAACATGTGCTCTCAATTTATACACATTTCATATATACCTTTTCTTACAACACTTCACTGAAATATGCTTTATAGGACTTCCTTTCCTCATTCTACCACCTGTTTGTTTTCTATCCTTTCTTACCTATATTCTCCTATTGCTTTATTTTACTGTCTTCAATTTTATGTAAATTATTTTTTAAAACATAAAAATTCATTTTAACTCACACAAGTAATATACCCTCCCCAATAAAATGCAATTCAGCTTCCCAATCACATACTCTAGACCCTCACTCCAAGGTGGAAATGACTCAAAAAGTTCAGATGGAAGCATAGCACCTTCCAATAAACACATAGAATTGAACTTTCCCAAAACTTGCTAGTTAACATTTGTCAAAGAACTTGCTAATAACAGTATTTAATGAGGCAGAAAAAGTAAAAGTCACAACATGAATCTAAAAAGACAGATTTGCCTTACTAAAGCAAAGGTACTGACTAATTTTAAGATTATCTATAATTTAAAAAACTATTTTAATGTTGATTATATTAAGATTATAACTGATAAAATGATTTGGATAAATTCTAGGTATAATAAATAAATAGAAATCTGATTTACCTGAGAAGTGATAATCTCCAGAGTAATAAGTGCTCTTTCAACACAAACTCTCTATTAGTTTTCTTTAATTATTTTTATTTTTTGAGTCAAACTCTCACTCCATCACCTAGGCTGGAGTGCAGTGGCACGATCATAGCTCACTGCAGCCTTGAACTCCTGGGTGATCATCTTACCTCATACTCCTGAGTTGATGAAACTATAGGAATGTACCACCACTCCAGGTTAATTTGTTTTATTTTTTGGTAGAGACATGGCCTATGTTGCCCAGCCTGGTCTCAAACTCCTAGGCTCAAGCAATCCTCCCACCTCCACCACCTGCCAACGTGCTGGGATTACAGGTATGAACCACAGTGCCTGGCCCCTACTAGCTTTAAGACAGGCAAAAGCAACATACCATTATTGAAAGTAAACCAGGTCCAAGACTTGTATGAAAAAAGGGAGCAGCCCATAATAGCAATCATACAATTTTCAGAGCAGAACTAAATTTTTACCTTACTAATTTAATAAAAGAGCAAACAAAATAGTAAATATTTGTGTCATATTCTTTGCTTACTCTATGCCAGCAGTCTGCACAAGACAGCACATGAGACAAATCTGGTCATTCAGATGTTTATTTATTTATTTTTCGTTAAATAAAGTTTTATTGGAATACAACCACATCCATTCATTGACGTATTGTCTATGGCTGCCTCTTTATCACCATGGCAGATCTGAGTAGCTGCAAGAGAAGAGCCACTATTTGGCTCTTTGAGAAAAAGTTTGCTAATCCCTACTAGCCCCTGCCATGTGCTAAAATATAACATACATTTACTGAGCACTTACTATGTGACAGACCTATGGAACACATAGCAGATAGAAAGATGACTAAGATGTTTCCTGCCATCTAGTAGATAACCATCTAGCAGGAGAGAAGAAGTTGAAAAGCAACATAGAGAACTATTCCTCTACAACAGACATGGAAGGATAAGTATGTGTTTTCCAGGACAAAGTAATAAGCCTTCCAGACAGAGGAAATGATAGGACAAATACAGATGTAAAAGTGTGTAGTATATTTAAAGAACATATAATCTGAGACTGCACACAGTACCATATAGTAGTGATATTTTAACATAAGGCAGCAAAAGTAAACCAGGACACGTTGTAAGGAGTTTTATAAACGTCGCTGCAAAATGTGTACATTTTACTGGCAGTGGGGAGTCATCAAGGGTTTCACTGAAGAGAAGAAAGATGACAAAACTGTCTTAGAAAGATAATTCTAGGATTTTGGATACTGTGGTTAAGTCCATACCTTGGCACCTCTAAACAACGAATGGATAAAATTTATTTTTTTTTTAATTGGAGTCTCACTCTTACTGCCCAGACTGGAGTGCAGTGGCCATTCCCGGCCACCACAGCCTCAACCTGCTGGGCTCCGGTGATCCTTCCACCTCAGCCTTCCAAGTAGCTGGAACTATAGGCGCGCACTACCACGCCCAGGTAATTTTTTGATTTATTGTAGGGATGAGGGCTCACCAAGTTGCCCAGGCAGGTCTGAAACCCGTGGGCTTAGGCAATCCACTCAACTTAGCCTCCCAAGGCGTGGGATTACAGGCTGAGCCACCGAGCCTGGCTGGATAAAATATTTTTTAAAAGAGAAAACAAAAAGAACAAAATGAGCACTTTCAAGAATCAAAACTCAGCAAAAACTCAGAACAGTACATGAGGCTGATGTCATGATCATGTTGGGCTCTGGGCCTCAGAGCAGGCTATGGTGGTTGGAAGTACAGTGCCTATGGGATCACTGAAGCTAGTAGGCTTCAAAGAAAAAGAGGAGGGATCAGAGCCAGATTGATGCATGAAGAAGCTGAAGTGGAGAAGAGTGGAGTAGAGCTTCTCTTCCATTTTTTTTCAAAGAAAAGAGGCTGAATGTACACACTGGCAACTGCTCCTTGAGACTATTACCCATTAGAAAGTCATGGGCCTAAACAAACAGAAGGAAACACATACAATCTGGGGCCTCATAAATTGTACAGGTCACCCACCAGTTTGCCTAGCTCTACTGTACCCACATATCAGCTCTACTGTACCCACATATCACTGTGGAGCATAATAAGACCCATTTTTGTATTGGGAGATAAGCATCCAACACAAGAATCATTTTTTTAAAGCTTAAAATTAAGTCAAATGAAAGAAAATAATAAATATAAATGCAGAAGTTGATGAAACAAAGAAACAGTAAAATTAACAAAACCAAAAACTGGATCGAGATAAAAAATATAACAAAATTCTAGAAATATTTGACAAAAAGAGATGATACAAAACAGTATTAAGGATTTTAAAAGGCTATACATGGCTGGACACAGTGGCTCACACCTGTAATCTCAGCACTTTGGGAAGACAAGGCAGAAGATCATTTGAGCCCAGGAGTTCAAGATCAACCTGGACAACATGAAACCCTATCTCTACAATTTTTTTTTTTTTTTTAAATTAGCCAGGTGTGGTGGCATGCACTTGTAGTCCCAGCTACTTGGGAGGCTAAGGAGGAAGGACTGCCTGATCCCAGGAGTTTAAGGCTACAATGAGCCATGATTATACCACTGTACTACAGCTTGGATGGCAGAATGAGACCCCCCTCAAAAAAATGAATAAATAAAAATAAAAGCCTACAGATATAGCAGACTTTGTAAAGAACATCATAAGTAATGTTGTCAATAAATCTGAACTCTTAAATAAAACGTACAATTTCTCAAAGAAACAAACAAAAACCCTCATTCAAGGCAAAAGAGAAAAACTAAAATATTTATTACTATAAAAGAAAATAAATCAGTTGATTAAAATCTATCTGGGGGAAAAAAAGAACATCAAATGGAAACAACAGGAAATAAGACCAGTATTTATAGATGAGTTCTATCAGACGTTCAAGGAATGGATAATCCTACCCTTACAAAAATTGTTTCAAAGAAAAACTATTTTACTGTATGAGACTAACATGACTTGGATGCCAAACTAACAGAAGACTATGAAAAAATAAAATTATAGGCCAATCTTACTTTGAACATAAACAACAAACTTAGCAAAATACTAGTGAGTAGTATCCAGCAATGTATATGGATATGTATACAAATGTGTGTGTGTGTGTGTGTGTGTGTGTGTGTGTGTGTGTGTGTGTGTGTGTGTGTGTGTGTGTCTCCTCAAGACCAAATAATGGTATCCTAGAAATTCAAGAATGGCTAACCATTAGAAGTTCAGTTAAAAAAAAAAAAAAGTCCAGTTGATATAAGGCAGCACTATATTAACATATTAAATGAAAAAGCACATGTGATCATTGTAATCAATATACTCAAACTATCTGATAAAACTGATTATTCATTCTTAATATTTAAAAAAAGAAAATTACTCTTAGTAAACAGGCATAGAAAGGAACTTCTTTAACCAAAGAATATTTTGAAAAATCTACAGTAAACCTAATACTTTACTGCCAGTAAAGTCAGGGGATGGCTGCCATGATTTTTTCTATTCAATATTCTACTTGACAAAATAGGGTAGGGAAGGAAACTACAGAGTAGAGAAAAGAAACAGAAAAATAAACCACAGGAAATAAGACCAGTTAGGAAGTTACTGCAATATTCTAGGTAACAGATGGTGACTCTATGAACTAAGCAGTAACAGTGGTAAGATCACCTTAAAAAGTCTTGAGACATAAAACATACCAATGTTATTAATTTAAAATTTTCTGAGTTTTGACTTGGTGGCCCAAGTTTTGACAATCTAATTCAGAATACTGACAACATGATATTAATTAAAAATTTAAAAATCAGGAGGATCAAATGAAAGAAAATGAAATCTAAAATCTGTAATATCTAGCAAGAAAGCATGTGGGAAGTACATGCATGACATAACTAGACAATAACACAAACATTAAAAAGAAATGGCTTGAACTTACTGGTAAAAAGATTACTTAGTGAATTTTCTTTTGATGACTCCTTTGAGGATGAAATGCCAATATGTACAATAAAAATGTATGGTGCATCTTGCCAAGTTTGCAATGGTTCATGCATTGCCTAGAGAGGGAAAAAGACATCAGATCTTCAAATCTTAACAATTAAGAACACATGTTAATAATACAGTGTGAAAATTTTGCTCCAGAATGTAACCAGGAACACAGTAGAGTCCTTCACTTTTACTCATTAAAACAGTTGGCACAACAAACCAAACAAGCCAGCAGTGCATACAGTGAAGCAGGCTGGATTATGAATTACTAAAAGGCAGGATATTTCATATCTTATATACACAGAAATCACATTTAGCATGTTTTTACAAGGAAAACTTCAATTAAAAATCACTAAATTGCTGGGCTCGATGGCTCAGCCTGTAATCCTGCGCCTTGGGAGGCTGAGGTGAGTGGATTGCCTGAGCCCGCGGGTTCGAGACCCGCCTAGGCAGCGAGACCTCATCTCAACAATAAATCAAAAAAAATCAGCCGGGCGTGGTAACGCGTGCCTGTAATTCCGGCTACTCGGAAGGCTGAGGCGGAAGGATCGCCGGAGCCCGGCAGGTCGAGGCTGCGGTGGCCAGAAGCGGTCACTGCACTCCAGTCTGGGCTACAGAATGAGACTCCAACTCAAAAAACAAAAAACAAAATCACTAAATTGAATCTCTGTTTAAGTCACATAAGGATACCAGGTTGTTTTACAAAGACATCAAGAATAAACTAAGGATTTTATTTTATTTTATTTGTTTATTTTGAGTTGGGGGTCTCACTCTGTTGTCCACACTGGAGTGCAGTGGCATGATCAGGCTCACTGCAGCCTCAACCTCCTGGGCTCAGGCAGTCCTTCTGCCTCAGCCTACCAAGTAGCTAGAACTACAGGTGCCTACTACCACATCCAACTGATGACTTTTTTGTAAAGACAAGGTCTAGATTGATCTTGAACTCTCAAGCAATCCTCCCACCTTAGCCTCCCAAAGTGCTTGGATTACAGGCACAAGTCACTGCACCAGGCCGTTTAACTAAGAATTATTTAAAACATCTACAAAAACCCATGATTACATAAGTAAAATGACTTTCTTCTCTCTCTCTCTTTTTTTTTGTAGTCAGGGTCTCACTCTGTAGCCCAGGCTGGAGAGCAGTGGTATGATAATAGCTCACAGCAGCCTTCGCCTCCTGGGCTCAGGTGATCCTTCCGCCTTAGCCGGGACTATAGCCATACACCCCCATGTACGCCTAGCTTATTTTTCCAATTTTTTTTGGTTGTTGTTGCTTAATTGGAGTCTCACTCTGCAACCCAGGCCAGAGTGCAGTGGCACACTCATGGTCACTACAGCCTCAACCTGCTGGGCTCAGGCAATCCTTCTGCCTCAGCCTTCCAAATAGCTAGAACTACAGGCACACACTGCCACGCCTGGCTAATATTTTAATTTACTGCAGAGATGAGGTCTTACCAAGCTGCCCAGACTTGGTCTCGAACCCCTGAGTTCAGGTAATTCTCTTGCTTCGGCCTCCCAAAGTGCTAGGATTACAGGCTTGAGCCACCATGCCCGGCCTATTTTTCTGATTTTTTTTTTCTTGTAGACAAGTTCTCGCTATGTTGTCTAGGCCATTCTCGAACTCCTGGGCTCAAGTGATTCTCCCATCTTGCCCTCCTAAAGTGCTGGGATTACAGGCATGAGCCATCACAGCTGGCTGTTAAACTAAGAATTATTTAAATCACCTATAAAAATCCATGATTATATCAGTAAAATTGATTTTTTTGTTTCTGTTTTTGAGATAGGGCCTCACTTTGTTGCCCAAGATAGAGTGCAGCCTCAAACTCCTGGGCTCAAGCATTCCTTCTTCCTCAGCCTCTTGAGTAGCTGAGACTATAGGCATGTGTACCACACATGGCTAAGTTTTGTATTTTTTATAGAGATGGAGTCTTGCTGTGCTGCCCAGGCAGGTCTCGAACTGGGTTTAAGTGATTCTTCCGCCTCTGCCTTTCAAAGAGCTGGGATTACAGGCATGGGCCACTGTGCCCAGCCAGTAAAATGAATTATAAGCACCAATTACTGAATTTAATTCCCTTTGTTCAATTTCCTTTTCAAGACTACCAGAATTCTTGCTGACACGGTCTTACATTTATACTAAAGTTTTAACCTCGGGCTAGTCTATATGGAAAGCAAGCATCATTGCTCCACAAAGTCAAGGAAGACAAATTAACACTTCTCGAGTCCTTGACTGTGGGGGGCAGTGACGACTCCTTTCCACATAGACCAGTTTTTACAAACACAAGACTAAGATACAACAATAAAGATGAACAGAGCAAAGTGCTTGTTTCTTCTTCCTTGTATGTGAAAGGAGGTACTGCTACTTAGAACTGCAACTTCTTACCATCTGGTCTTAAAAGGAGAAACTTATCCAGAGATTGCTAGGAAAGCTTCACTGATCCATAGAACCCCTCAAAATGGAAAACAGATTTTTGTAAGTTTATGTATTTTCCTGTGGAGCTACAGCTTTTCTCAAATGATTAAAATCTCCTACAACCTAAGAAAAACTAAGCAGGTCAAAAATTATACTCCATGATAAAAAAATCCAAAGTGTCAAACAAAACAGATTAAATGATTCTTCAGCTATCCATTTACTGGGTTACCTTAGTAACTTACAGATAAATGCCATGCTAAATCATACAGTGATTTATCTCTGCCTAATAAACAGTCTCTCTGACAAGACTCAGAAGTGGTTTGTGAGAAAACTTTATAGCGTCAAAGTTATGAGTATCACATGCCCTATTAACTGTAACTACTAAACCTTTCCTGAACTTACTTGCTCATTAAACAATGAAAGTTTGATGTAATAAGCTGCTCAGCTATTAATTTTATATATCTTAAAATCACCTCTTACAAATTCCAATAGAAATTGGTTAATTCTTATCTTTCAGGATTTGAAAAAGTTTACATTTAACCCTGGAATGTAGAGATTTTGAACCTGTAAAAATAGTATTTATATGTCAGGTACTCTGTTAGGCATATAATATTTATTACATTCTTTAATCCTCACAACAACTCTATCAGATAGGTACTATTAACTCCTTTGTTTTAAACTAAATTTCACCTAACATACAATTCATAAATTTAATATGCATAATTCATTGGCATGTGGAATACGCATAATGTACAAACATTAACTCTAGCTAGTTAAAAAACATTTTTTTATCATCCCAAAAGAAGACTCTGTACTCCTTAAAAGCAGTAACTCTTCATCTCTCCCTCCTCAACCACTTATAACTATTCATCTGCTTCTTCCTTCCATGGAATTGTCTATTATGGACATTCATTTAATAGGAATCACAAATATGAGGCCTTCTGTGTCTGGCTTCTTTCATTTAACATTACATTTTCAAGGACAGTACTTTATTTTTATGGGTGAATGATATTCCATTTTATGAACACACAACATTTTGTTTATGCTTGGAGTTTGAGTTTTGTTTCTCAATCGTTTAATTTAGGAAGTTTGGGCCATATTTCTTCAAATATTCTTACATTCCTTTATTTGTCTCTTTCTCCTCTTGAATTCTTATTATATGCATGTTGGAGCACTTGAAGGTATCCCAAGGGTCTTTTGGACTCTGTTCATTTGTCTTTGTTCTTTTTAACATTTTTATCTCTCCCTAGGTTCTCCTGGTTTCTTTTAGTTTTTCATCCCTGTTTTTTGTTTGTTTGTTTAGCTCTTTGAATATACATGTATTTAAGACAGTTCATTTAAAGTCTTGGTCTGGTAAGTCTAATGTTTAGGCTTCCTCAGAGGTACTTTCTATTATTTTTTTCTCCTGTAAATGTGCCACACTTTCTTGTTTCTTTTCATGCCTTATAATTTTTCACTGAAGACTGAACATTTTTAATATAATGTGGCAACTCTGGAAACCAGAATCTGTCCCATCCCCTGAGGCTTGTTAGCTAATGATGTAGGTTGTTACTGTTTGGTGATTTTTCTAAACTATTTTTGTAAAATCTGTATTCTTTGTCCTGTGTAGCTACTGGAAGCTGTGTTCCTTTAGCTTAGTGGTCAGTTCGTGTTTGGACAAAGATTTCCTAAAACAAGAGAAGCCAAAAGGGAAAAAATGCTCTCCCCGTCTTTGTAGACTGGGGCAATCATTCAACACTTAGCTGGACCAATTAAAGCCCTTCCTTAGTCTTCACTTTCTGCTTGTGCAGAGGCTGAAGTTCAGCAAGAATTAAAGAGTAGGGTCACCTAAGGTCTTTTCTGAGCATGTATCTATCCTGAGAATGTGCAGATGGATTTCTCTATTCGCCAGTACATACAGGAGCTTTTAAAAGCCCTTGTTCTGCCATATATCTCCTTTCCAGAACTATTCCTTCCCGGGCTTGTCAGTCTATCACTTGTCCCCACTGTTATCCTTTTCCTTATGCAGCCAATACTTTTGCCTTTAAATGCTTTTGGCAAACACAACCCTAGAAGTCACCCCAATCCTATGAATGCTCTAAGTTGGGCTAAACAAAGACAAGTCTTTACACAGGTCCTAAAGGGAGCCACCCAGGCCAAAACACACAACCACAAGTTTTTAAGAACAAGATCCATATGAGTTTTTCTTGCACTAGCAATCTGCACTATGATTGCAAGGTGTCATCTTCCTACCTCTGAACTGGGAAGGCAGGGATGGTAAATAGGCAATTTAAAACACTACAGTACTTTCTTAACACAATGCTGTAGGTTTTCTTCAAAAAGTTTTTTTGCTTGTTCTTTTAAGTTTTTTACTAGATTCCAAAGCTTTGTGAAAGTTGAGTGTGACAGTCTGCCAGCTTGTTGGTTTCTTTTGTGAAGACATAGAGATCCGGCTATCTTTACTCCACAATTCTTGGTGGCATCACTTCTAGTAGCATTACATTTTACCATGTAAGAAACTGAAGCACAAGAGAATAATTTTTCCAGAAGTATTAAGCTGTGGGTTGGGAATGTAAAATCTAGGATATCTGACCCCAGAGTTTGTACTCTTAACTACCATCTCAATGACTAATTATTTCCTTTTCCTTAACAGAATTATTATTTTTCTTTTTTCATGGTCTACTGCTAGACTGTAAATAGAACTATTTTTAAAACGCTGTCTTAATGATATTGTCTCAAAATTGTAGGTCCCCTTCAACAGAATTTTAAAAAAACCATCAGTAAGATAAAATAATTAAAGTTGCATGTGGTAATCTAATTACTGATGCTGTCAGAAAGACAGACTACAAAGGTAGTTTGGTTCCCAAAATGGTCCATTTCTTACTCAGCACTGCACTGTCAAAATCATAATGGCTACAAAATTAAATATACTCTGACCATACAATCTAGCAATCATACCCCCTTGTATTTTTCCAAAGGGGTTGAAACCTCATATCCACATAAAAACCTGCACACAAATGTTTACAGCAGCTTTATTCATAATTGCTATAAATTGAAAGCAACCAAGATGTCGTTCAATAGGTGAACAGATAAACTGTGGTATATCCAAACAATGGAATATTATTCAGCACTAAAAAGAAAATGAGCTATCAAGCCATAAAAAGACATGGAAAAACCTTAAATGTATTTACTAAGTGAAAGAAGTCAATCTGAAAAGCCTAAATATTTGTATGATTCCAACCAGATGACAATCTGGAAAAGGTAAAAGTATGAAGATAATAAAAGATCAGTGATTGTCAGTTTAGGGGGAAGAGATGAACAGGCAGAGTACAAAGGATTTTTAGGGCACTTAACGTATTCTGTATGATAGTATAATGGTGGAAATGTTATAATATATCAAAATCCATAGAATGTACAACACAAAGAGTGGACCCTAATGTATGGGCTTTGGTTGCTAATGACATGTCAAAGTACTTCATCAATTTTTACAAGAGTACCACAGTAGTGCAGTATGTTGAAGGAGGGGGAGGCTGAGTATACAGGTATGAAGGGAATATGTGGGACCTCTCTGTCCTTTCTGCTCAATTTTGTTGTAAACCTAAAGATGCTCTAAAAAATATCTATTAATTTTTTTAAAAAATATGATGGTAAATGTATCACATTACTACTTAAATCAAACTAAAGTTTTTCAAAATATTAAAGTGTTCTCTTGTATCCATCTTTTCTTAGGGGAAGGAGAGGTAGAGGACCTTTCTTCCACAAGCATATATGTTTTATCAGAGCTTTAATAAAAGGTGGAAGTACTGAACTTGTGAACACCCTTTAAACAGGATTATACAGCATTTACCTCAGGTCCAATTTTCAGGAAAAAAAATCAAAGTATAGATAATTATTTGACTTCTTTTGACGATATCCTATTTCTAAATATTACTTGCAGTATTCAACAAGGTCATCTTTCAGCTAGCTTTAATCACTAGGAACAGAGTTCAAATCTTGAGTAGAACTCAAGGTATGCATTGCACAGAAGATAACTGAAGAACGCAAAATTACAAACAGTCAATATGTATATAAATGAATGTTAACTTTCAACAATAATTATTAAAATACAATTTATAACAACAAATTATTGCTTAATAAGGCAAACTGCATAAAATCTGTTTTAAATGATAGCAGCCCTGTAATTCCGGCTACTTGGAAGGCTGAGGCGGAAGGATAGCCAGAGCCCAGCAGGTCAAGGTGACAGAGTGAGACTCCAACTCAAAAAAATAAATAAATAAAATAAATGATCGCAGCCATTGTTTGTGAAGAAAAATGGAAACTCACTGCTATGGTTTGGATATTTGTCCCACCTCATGTTAAAGTCTGGGGCCTAATGAGAGGAATTTGAGTTACGGGAGTGGATCCCTCATGAATGGCCTGGTGCTGTCCTGGCAGTAATGAGTAAATTCTCCCTCTATCTGTTCCTGCAATTGTTAAAAAGAGCCTGGCATCTCCCTCTCCTCTTTCTCTTTCTCTCTTGCTATGTGATCTACACACACCATCTCCCCTTTGCCTTCTGCCATGAGTGGAAGCAGTCTGAAGCCCTCACCAGAAGCAGACACTCGCTCCATGTTCCTTGTACAGCCTGTAGAACCGTAAGTCAGATAAGTCTCTTTTCTTTATAAATTATCCAGCTTCAGGTAGACTTTTATAGCAACACAAGGAACTAAGACACTCATTCTAACTTTCTTGGGACCACAAATTGCTACAACGTCTCTGTAGAGCACTTTGGCAAAGCATACACAAAGAACTTTTAAACTGTATGCATTTGGATCCAGCAATTCTATGTCCAGGAATTTGACCTAAATATTATAAGTGTACACAAAGATATAGCTAGACATTATGAACATGACCTTTTCCATAATGGTGAAAACCTAGAAACAATCCAATGTATACCAATTATAAGTTAGTTATAAAAATCATGATAAACTGGGCCAAAAGTGGCTCACACCTATAATCCCAGCACTTGAGGAGACCAAGGTAGGCAGATTGCTTGAGCTCAGAAGCTCAAGACCAGCCTGGGCAACACAGCAAGACCTACAAAAAAATTTAAAAATTAGCCAGGTATGGTGGTGCATACCTAGAGTACCAGCTATTCAGAAGGCTGAGACAGAAGGATCGCATGAGCCCAGGAGGTCAAGGCTGTGGTGTCACTGCACTCCATCCAGTCTGGGTGACTGAGTAAGACCTCAGCTCAAAAAAAAAGATGAACTGGAACACTATGCAGCCATGAAAAAGTGAAGTGGTGCTCAATGTAACTATTTGGTAGTAAAAAGAAAATATAGATAGGACATATTTTATTTTGGTTAATATGTACATGTTCTATGTAATCACACTAGACTGCTAAAACTATTAGCAAATAAAATTACAAAGGATTTTCACTTTTAAGTTGTAGCCAAAAATGTTTACCATTTGAAGTCAGAAAATAAAGATTTAAAAACAAATGTTGCTACAAGAATATTCATCACAGCACTGTTTAAAATTGCAAGGTGATGAAACTCATAAATGTCCAAGGATAGAGAATTTATTAACAAATTGCAATGTATGCATACAAGATATTATGTGGACATTTAAGTAATAATAATCATGCTATACAACATTTATTGAACTGGAAAAATGTCCATGTACTATTACTAAGCTACAAGAAAAAAGCTGTCATATAATATATACTGGAAGATTCCCTTTTAAAAATAAGTTAAATATAAATATGCCCACAGACAAAATATACCAGATATATAATATAAATATTAAATATAATACAAATATGTATTTATATATTTAATATAATATATAGATTTATATATAACCATATATTGTATATTTTGCCTGTTATATTTATAATATTTTTATATCTGGTATTAGAGATAGTTATTTTCTTCTTTTATTTATATATATTTTCTGAATCTTTGAGAGTTAATATACATATTAGTAATAAGAAAAAACCCATTGATATCCTTTGTTAAAAAAAAATTAATGAAGACTTTCATGCCTAATTTATTTTCATGCTAAAATTTTGTACAGCTAAAATTAGGGTTAAAGTAGGAACACTTCCAGAATGACAAAATAAGGACCTCTGAAAATCCACTCATCCATAAAAGCAAAGAAAACACCAGCAGAAACTATCAAAATCAACTTTTTTTGGAACTTCGGAAATTAGCTAAAGTTTCCAATAATTAAAAACGTGTTTCAGCCGGGCTCGGTGGCTTAGCCTGTAATCCCGTGCCTTTGGGAGGCTGAGGTGAGTGGATTGCCTGAGCCCGCGGGTTCGAGACCCGCCTGGGCAGCGAGACCTTATCTCTACAGTAAATCAAAAAATCAGCCGGGTGTGGTAGCGCATGCCTGTAATTCCAGCTACTCGGAAGGCTGAGGCGGAAGGATCGCTGGAGCCCAGCAGGTCGAGGCTGCGGTGGCCGGGAGCGGCCACTGCACTCCAGTCTGGGCGACAAAACTCCAACTCAAAAAAAAAACAAAACAAAAAAAGTGTTTCTTCAAGAAAAACAGTTCGATCTAGGTAAGAAAAGCAAGTCATAACGTTTCTGCTCATCCTAATCCCACCCCTTTCTCCCAAACTCCAAGAAACCAAAATCTCGAAACCGTAACAGTTATGACAAATAGCATCTTGGCAACCACGGTGGGGGGGGGGGTTCGGGTTTGGAGGTCCCTAAAAAACCAATTGCCTGAGGTGTCTGGCAGACTGCTGAAAAGTCCCATTCTCAGGGCTTGCCTTTATCTGACCTGACTCAGAGATAACTCAGGGTCAACTAGGAATTAGTCAGCTTAATAAAATTTTCATAAAATTAAAAACTTAATCAGTTTTGTAAAAACCATGACCCAGCATGAGTCCCAGTTATTTTTAACTGAGAACATTTTGAGGAATTAGTTATTATGAGTTAGAAAGTGAAATAAGTACCCAAATAGTGTGTATTTGTGGAAATGTAAGGCATATTTATAGCTTTCAATCTTACTTCAATTTTCCAAACTCTCTTCTAGCTATATCCTATCACAGATAATTTTAGATGGAGCTTAATAAGTTTCTTCCTGTTTACAAACATTTATATGGGGGCAATTATAAAAGGAATACAGATTTATTTTAGAAAATATAAAAATACAGAAAACACAAAGAAGAAAAGAAAAATCGCTCATAATATCATCCAGAGATAATCATTTTTAACATTTTGGTATACAGCTTCAAATCTTAACTTTCTTTTTAATTGTTAGCATACTGAAAGAATAATTCAAAAATACATGAACATAAGAAAACCAAAATATGTGTTCAGTGCTCCAAATTCCCAAATACACTTACAGTTTTGTCTCCAATAAAGGTAAGATTTGTTCCATTCTCTTTAGCCTTTAAAAATTAAAAAAAAAAAAAAAAAGAATTCAGATTTTTAAAAAACTAATTGTGCTCCTCCAGCCGAACCTCAGCCTACTCCCCAGGCTTGGTGCTCCCTCCCAGTGATACAGTAAGCACTGGCAGCTCCCATGTCACCAAAATTGTTACTGTACTCTCAGAAATATATAAGGAAAACAAATTACCTCCTGTTTTTCTCCTAAAAGAGGGAGCCGATGCATAAACTCCCCAGAAAAGCTCTATAAAAGAAACATAAAACTAAAATTAAAGATATATAAATACTAAAAGAAACATGAACCTCAGACTACACAGAAATGGTTAAAATAAACACTATAACAGTAAATATAAAAGTACAGCATCAACAGACAAAAGATTTCCAGTTCACCACAAAGAAGTGAGTAAAACTGCTGAGAACTAAAAAATGATATCAAACCATACTGGTTATTCCATTTTTCTATGAGAATAATGAATATTTAAGAATGACAAAGACTTAGACATAAGATATAAGATAACAGTAGAATAACTGTCCCTCATTCTACAGAGGAGGAAAATGCAGCTCAAAGCTGTAAAGCTTTAAACAAAGAAATAAGACTTGAACCTAAGATTCTTGACACTTAAGTCCACTGTTCTTTCTACTACACCACACTCCATGTCCATAAAAAAACTACAACTAATTACCTTTCTTACCAGGTAGTGGTAAATGAACAATTATATCGTATAATTAAACTATTAGACTGGAGGAAGAGGAAAAAACCTTACCAAAAGGCTAAGATGCAGGCAACATGATACCACAGGGAGCTTTCATAATCAAATCTAAGAAACACCAACCAATCCTTCCAGCCTGAGAGGCAAATTTGGAAAACCAACAGAATATATACGAACTATTCAGCATTGCATTGTTTCTAGCTTTCTTTTTCTACCATACTTCCACCATTTTAAAGTTATCTTCTTTTCCTCCAAGTCCATAAAATCTACGTTACAACAAGAACTGAACCCTTACATCAATTATCAACTACCTCATCTACATCAATGACCAGTTATCAATAAACTTTACTTCTATTAGCCAAACTATGAGCTGCTTTCCAGTTCAAGGTAATTTGCTAAATATTCCAAAGCAATTTTTAGGTATAGTAAAAGACTATAGTTATAACACAGCTAAAATTTTTCTAACAAGAAATTGGCATTAGATATTTCTAAGATAAGAGAATTTCATATCAGAATCTCCATTTATATGATTACATATATATAAGCATTAAAAATATAGTGTTATTCATAGCTTCCTCTTTTCACAAAATAAGATGTGAAATTCAATCATAGGATAGTGATGATACCCTTTTGACTTTGGATCTGTAGCAGTAAAACTTTAAAATCCTGATTTTTCTGGGACTATATCAACTAGATGAGGTGAGAAGATAATTAAAAATCTGAGGTTTCAAATGTCCATTGACAGATGAATGGAAAAATAAAATGTGGTATACACACACACACACACACATATACATATAGATATAGAGAGAGATATATAAACCAAAGTATTATTCAACCTTAAAAAGGAATGAAATTCTGATACATTCTATAATATGGAGGAAACTTGAAACCATTACACTAAGAAGCCAGACCAAAAAAAGAACAAAAACTGTATGATTCTACTTACATGAGGTATCTAGAATAGTCAAATTCATAGATAGAAAGTAGAATAGTGGTCACTAACTACTAGGGGTGGGAGATGGAGAATTACTGTTTAATGGGTACAAAGTTCCAGTTTGGAATGATTAAAGATCTGGGGATGGGTTGATGTCTGCACAACGTGAATGTACTTAATGTCACTGAACTGTATACTTAAAAATGATTAAAATGGTAACTTTCATATGTATATTTTGCCACAATAAAAAAAATTGGGAGTTTTCTTTTTATATTCAAAGGAAAGTACATCTTCTCTTTAATGAGATGAATATATAAGTGGCTGACTGTGCACCTATGAGAACATGCTTCCAATCTGTTTCTGCCAGAAGAAATAATTGAGGAGTGGGAAACAGATATAGCCAAAAACGCAGACATTACATTTTTCACCTTTTCTATTTCCCGCCAATCACTTTCAAAGATTACCTGTGTTTTAAAGAGTTCACTGCAGTTCTGGAACAATTTTGATGATGTTTGATATTTCCCAGATAAGCCTCTTTTTTCCTTAAGTTTGTCCAGATATGTCTCCACTTCTTCTGCCTGGAAAAATAGAGAAGATACAAAGTATTTAATTTATTTTTTTTTAAATAAGATACTTAGGTTGGTCCCAGAACTTTGGGAGGCCGAGGCAAGAGGATTACTTAAAATCAAGAGTTCGAGATCAGTCTTGTCAACATAGTAAGACCTCATCTCTATAAAAAAATACAAATAAATAAATAAATAGCCAGGCATGGTGGTATGTGCCTATAGTCCCTGCTACTCAGGAGACTGAAGCAGAAGGATTTCCTGAGTTCAGAAGGTCAAGGCTATGGGGAGCTGTGATCATGCCTCTGCACTCAGTCTGAGCAACAGAGTGATACTCTGACTCAAAAGGAAAAAAAAAGATACTTAAAGGACAACAGCTTATAGTACAAATATAATTTTGAGTTTGCTATTGGGTTTTCTGCTTTAAAAAATTATAGCATCTAATAAAGACTCTATATAACAATACCCAAAAGTCTAGCATTATTAGACTAAAGTATAGATTTCTAGTCTTTGGATCACAAAGGGTAGAGGTCTCTAACAATTCTGGGAAGACTGGGAAGCTGCCAGAGTCTAAACAATTTTGTCACATGAAAATATAATAAAAAGATTTACTTGGTCAAATTAACATCATCACCAAAAAGACAATCTCAGGTTCATAAGTTTGATAGAAAGCTTTAATAAGACTGTTGTAGCCATTTTCAGCTCATTGCTGCCTCTCAAAAACTCATCATTTCTGTAGTTTCACCTAACAGTTCTGTGATTTTTTTCTTTCATCCCACACCTGTAGTCTTGCCCTCTTTTTTGTAAGCTCCAATATCACACATCTCCAACCACCTGTTTTTATCTCCATATTTTTATCCTTTGGCAATCGAAAACAATTTTTACATTCTTTTTTTTTTTTTTGAGTTGGAGTCTCACTCTGTCACCCAGACTGGAGTGCACTGGCATGCTCCCGGCCACCACAGCCTCGACCTGCTGGGCTCCTTCCGCTTCAGCCTTCCAAGTAGCTGGAACTACAAGCGCACGCTACCATGCCGGGCTAATTTTTTTGATTTATTGTAGAGATGAGGTCTCACCAAGTTGGCCAGGTGGGTCTCAAACCTGCAGGCTCAGGCAGTTCACTCACCTCGGCCTCCCAAAGTGCGGATTACAGGCTGAGCCACTGAGCCCGGCCCAATTTTAACATTCTTAATTTGCACTGTGAAGGCAGGATCTACTAAGTTCTAACCAGTTTATCCCAAGTTTTTTGTTTGTTTGTTTGTTTGTTTGAGTTGGAGTCTCACTCAGTCACCCAGAGTGGAGTGCAGTGGCCGCTGCTGGCCACCGCAGCCTCGCCTGCTGGGCTCCAGCGATCCTTCTGCCTCAGCCTTCCGAGTAGCCAGAATTACAGGCATGTGCTACCACGCCCAGCTGATTTTTTGATTTATTGTAGAGATGAGGTCTCGCTGTCCAGGCGGGTCTCGAACCCGCGGGCTAAGGCAATCCACTCACCTCAGCCTCCCAAAGGCGCGGGATTACAGGCTGAGCCACTGAGCCCAGCTTATCCCAAGTTTTAAATGTAAAAACCTATTACTGTAAATTCAATTAGTCATCAATTTCATATCATGTTCTGGAGGCGTTATCAGTTCTCTCTAAATTCTTCAGTCCTTCCTGTCATATCAATCCTACCCAGTGTTATATAATAAAAGCAAAAGACAAGCACATTTTCAACACTGCAAAAAACATGATGTAAAACCTTAACAAAAAGCAGAGATTTCAAAATGCTTACGTTTTTAAAAACTGACTGAACGATGGACATTTTTTAAAGACCAGTCAGGCCTGGTATGGTGGCATATACCTATAATCCCAAAATTCTGGGAGGCCAAGGCAAGAGGATCACCTTGAGGCCAGAAGATCAAAGCAAGTCTGAGAAACATAGTGAGACTTCATCTTTACAATAATAGTAATAATAATAATAGCCAGCTATGGCATAAGTCTATATAGTCCTAGCTACTCCAGAGGCTGAGGCAGGAAGATTGCATGAGGCAGGAGTTCAAGGTTACAGTGAGCTATGATGGTGCTACTGTATTCCAACCCGGGTGACACAGCAGGATTCTATCTCAAAAGAAAAGGAAAAAAAATAGCCAAATTATCTTTATAAAGAAACTTCAAGAACAGGAGAATCTTTAAAACAAACAACAAAAAAAGATGTAAACTGCGAGTAGTGAGATGGAAACAGAATGGAAAAGTTCAAAAAGTCCATCTCAGAGCAATATATTTTCAAGAATCGAGTATCACATACTATGGCAATTCTCAAAAGTGTGTCCATGAACCCTCTGACAAAATCTAAGTAGTCAAAACTATTTTCAAAATAACTGACTGGACACAGTGGCTAGGCTGGGCATAGTGGCTCATGCCTGTAATTTCAGCACTTTGGGAGGCCAAGGTAGAAGCACTGCTTGAGTCCAGGAATTCAAGACCAGCCTGGGCAACACAGCAAGATCTCGTCTCCACAAGAAAAATGTTTTAATTACCTGGACGTAGTGGCAAGCACCTGTAGTCTCATCTGTTCGGGAGGCTGAGACAGAAAGATCCCCTGAGCCCAGGAGCTCGAGGCTGCCATGAGCCATGATCATGCCACTGCACTCTAACCTGGGCGACAGAGTGAGATTCCCCCAGCTCAAAAAATAAAATAAATTAAAATAGTAATAGTATGCTCTTTGCCTCACACTGATACCACAAAACCAATGGTGAGTAGAATTGCTGCCCTTATCAGAAACAAAGACAGTGGTACCTAACTGTACTAGTCTTCACAGTCACAAACTTCACTGCCAAAATAAAATTTGAGCTTTCTAGCGAAAACTGAAATTGTGAAGCATCTGTGTTTTTAAATTTTAAACCATAAGTTAAAGGCTTCCAGTACTTAAGAAACTAATGATGAGATGGTGGGCTCAGAGGGATGGTTATTAACAATATAATTTTGAGTTAAATATAAAATGAGTTAATATTTAAAAGATTTATATTATTCAGTCAACCAATATTTTCTAAATGACCAATGAATGATGTTACAAGATAATGCATGGGTAAAATATCCAGTCATAGCCGGGCATGGTGGTGCATGCCTGTAGTTCCAGCTACTTGGAAGGCTGAGGCTGAAGGATCGCTTGAGCCTAGCAGGTCGAGGCTGCGGTGGCCGTGAGCATGCCACTGCACTCCAGCTTGGGCAACAGAGTGAAAAAAAAAAAAATCCATTCAAAGTACAATACACACTAGTGGATTTGTGTTAGAGTAAAAAAAAGTTCATTAATAGGATTTCAGATTTTAGTTTCACCCTGCACCTAAACTTTAAGAAACTCCACTTGTTGAGTTTTGGTATAGAATCAAAGAAAAATATCCTCAATTACCTGAAAAGGCTAGTCAAACACCATTTACTTTCCCAACTACTTATCTATAGGAGATCAGATGCTCTTCATATATGTCAACCAAAGTATCACAATACATTGAGTAAAGGAAGAGATGTAAGAATCTAGTGATTTTCTGTTATGCCAGATATTAAACAGAATTGCAAAAAGGCCAAGCAATGCTACTCTTCTGGATTCTTTTGAAAAGTTATTTTTATCTAAAAATGCTTTTTATATTAACATGTAATGAGTTTATTATTGCAACTTTAAAATAATACATATTTTTATATTTCTCAGTTTTAATTTCTAATAGCATAACCCACATAATCAAAGTCTTTCTGGAGTCCACAATAATTTTTAAGAATGTAAGCATTGTGAAACCAAAAAGTTTGAGAAGTATTGACATAGTAGATCTGCAAACCGGAAAGCATGCATTCTAGTTTCAGCTCTGCTCCTTTAGAGCTACAAGATACTCCTTCCTCTATAAAATTAAGAGGTCGGAACCAGATGAGCACTAAGGTCCTAGAAAAATCTGTTCCTTACCTTGAAGTTATAGATTTCATTGTAACAATCAGCACTTTTCAGATACCAGGTTATATTCAAAGACAGATCACAAGGTTCTCCATCAACTATAAAAGAAATTTTTGTGAATAAAAGATGATTGCCAAAGTATATTTTCTAAACCATTAACCTACATCCTATTTATTTCCTACTCTTAACTGAGATACTCAAATTGAGACACTACCTTCTCCAAACACAGGGTAATGGAATAACATATACAGAAAGAACTGGAAATTCAGATAAAAGTACTGTCCATAAAAAACTACCGTTAGGCAGTTTTTAACCTCTTGAAAGTATAGATCTATTTTTATGCCTTAAATCCCTAATTTCCAGATCTCTAGGGAAAAACCTGAGTGATAAAGCAGTCCTAAATTAAACTATCTTCTATTATCATCCAAATATTTATTAAACAGAGTATATAGATACAAAGGCACAATGGCACAGTGTTAGACCCAAGAAATGGTGGGAACAAATTATTTTGATGATTTAATAATAAACCCTTAAAAAGGCTACATTCTAGTTGGCAAGACAAGGAATAACAACATTAGGGATATCACAAGGCAATATTAACGAGCGTTACTTAGTGGTATAAATAATAGCTCCACTGAGGGAAAAATTCATGCCCTGGATCTTTAAAGATACCAAAATTGAACAGAAAGACCAATGAACAAAGAGCATATATGGTTAGGGATTGCAGAAACAGCAAAAGCATAAATAAGAGTATTAGATTCTTTTCAAAGCCCACTAAGAGAGCCCTCAAGGAACATCAAAAAACCATAGAAGCTTCACAAAACTCATTAAACACAGTTTAGAACGCTAATGGATCAAGGCATAAGTCTGAATACTTCAGAGTACAAATCTAACTATATGACTGATAAGCTGTCTTACCTAGGGGAAATCAGTATTCCCTTTTATCTATGATTCCAGCTGTAGAAGGGAAAACATACTAAAGACTCCCCACCTTAATGCAAATATGACATAAATAAACATGACTGCACTTAGGAATCTACTTTTGGCTCATAACAAAAAAAGCAACCTAATTACAAGTTTCTCTTTTGCTTTGTTTTAAACTGTTTTGTCAAACTAATTTTTAAATGACAAACACATTTTCACAGGACTCTATCAGTATACTAAAAAATTTGAACTGCTGAATAGAATTTATGGAAATTATAAAAAGGATACTGCAATCAGGCTATAAACTATTAAGAAGCACCCCACAGAAAAAGGATTAATTAATTAAAATCAAGTGAATACAGCCCCTAAACAGGAGATCTGCAGGGAAACTTCACTGCAAATATACCAGGAGGGCCAAAAAATGTATACACATTTTAAGAGATGTTATCTATGTATTACTTTAGTTTGCCGTAATCAGAAGTGTCTGGATGTTGATGATAATCACTTTGAGCATCTCCTGCAATTGTAGAAGTCAAGCATGACTTGTAGTCGTCTTTTGCTATCGGTATACATATATTATTACAACTTTAATACAGCTTTTTCCTTTCTTAACATTTGTATACTTTTTTTTTGGCACCCTCTGTATTACAATTTATGTTAAAAGACAATATTTAGAACTTTATACGGAAGGCTTTCACAGACAATGAAAAGGGTCTTTCCTATTCCATGGAAAGCTATATGCCAAACCATAAAAGCATAAAATCAGAAACAACTCATAAACATGAGAAAGCACAAAAGTAATTTAAAAAAAGATAATGTGAATTTTAAGGTACCTCAAATCCTCCAAAAACAATAAAATCTAGATACTTTAAAATATGCTGCTTAGGTCAGGTGTGGTGATAGCTCACGCCTGTAATCTCAGTACTTAGGGAGGCAAGGCAGGAGGATCATTTGAGGCCAGGAGTTAGAGACGAGCCTGGGCAACATAGCAAGACTTCCTCTCTACAAAAAAATCAAAAAAATTAGCCAGGAATGGTGATAAGCACCTGTAGTCCCAGCTACTCAGGAGGCTAAGGCAGAAGGATCACCTAAGCCCACGAGGTTGAGGCTGTAGTGAGCCCTGACTGTGCCACTGCACTCCAGCCTGGACAACAGAGTGAGATCCTGACACAAAAAATAATAATAATAAAATATGCAGCTTGTTTAACTTGGCAAAATACCATTTAATCAAAATACAGAGTAAGAAAAAGACAGTACCTAAGAAAAAGAACAGCAAACAGGCTGTCAGGCTATTCCAAAAGATAATATCCTGCTATTCCTAACTGCTACTCTTACCTAGTAAACCAATCTCACAAGAAAGGCCAGTGTGTCAGAGTAGATCTAATTTAAATTAAATGTAAGTCGCTAGTCAGTAGATTATATATTCATGGACATAGTACATTCTTCATAGAAATTCTACTGTTGCTTTCACCCCCACTAGACTGTAAGCTCAATGAGGAAATTTTTTTACCACTTCCCAACTGTCTAAAACAGCATATGGAACACATTAAGTATTTAATAATTACTTACTAAACAATAGAAAGAATAAACTATGACTTATAATTTTGCACTTTCATGGAGAGAGTACACATAAAATCACATATCGATCATCTGGATTTTTATCCCTGATCTCAAAATAAAGCTGCCCATGATCATTCATTCTCTAAATTAAAGCCAATTTCAGAACTAAAAGAAAACTTCTTTAACAAACAATGGAATACTTTAGATTCAGACACAGCAGTTTTCCCACTAGACTAGTTTTGTTCTACATAATCCCTATTTCTTGATAATATCTCTGAGCTTCCTCTTCCAAGATAGTAAAATACTCCTTTAGTAAATAAAAGATCTACTAAATATATTCCTTCAGAGCCAGTGGTCTGACAAATAAACATCTAGTGGTATCTCTATGACTCAGAATAGATTTAAATACCATGAAGGCAATCAATCAACATAATCACAGTTATGCGCTGCATAGTTTCAGTCAACAAGGGACTGCATAAAGATAGTTGTCCCATAAAATTACAATACTGTATTTTTACTGTACTTGTCTATGTTTAAATATATTTAGATACATAAATACTGTTGTGTTACAACTGCTTACAATATTCAGTTCAGTAGTATGTTTTACAGGTTTTAGCCTAGAAACAACAGGCTACACCATATAGCCTAGGTGTACACTAGGCTATACCATCTAGGAGTGTAAGTACACTCCTTGATATTCACACAACAAACCTAATACATTACTCAGAACATAGCCCATCATTAAGCAACACATGATTGTAAATGTAATTCCACTGAGATGTGATTGAATATATTCAGTACAGTATATGTAGCATATATGAATATATAATACATACCAGAATATATACTCTATTAATATAATTGACATATCTATTAATAGGTATTTCTACATGAAATATAGAGTGTATGTATATGTATACTTCAGTAAACACCAGAAAAACAAGAAAATAAAGTTCACACAAGTAGGTATTCTGCAGATTATTCAGCAAAAGGACCTGACTAGTTAATACTAAATATATTTACTTAGTGCCAAACCATTAAACTTCAGAACTTAAAAATATGCTACAAGTAGTCCATCAAAAATAGAAAACAAGTCATACACAAAGTTTACCAATAACTTTTAACAATCCAAATTAAAACTTCATGCAATTCAAAAACTCACATTTCAGGAAGATAGTGGTATTTCTGAAGAGGATCTTTCCAAAACTAAAATAATTTTTCCCCTGCAAAGATAAAGGAAAGATAATTAGCATCAGATCACTTTAATTTCCAAGGCAGAATATAACTACCAAAACGTATAAGATGTTCAAATTAGTTTTCTTAACCAAAAAGAACATCTATCAACATATCCTTCCTTTTAGTAAAATTCGACCATATCCAAACTGCAGGATTATGCCCCTTAGTGAAGAGGCATGATTTCTGTCCCAACCCCCACGGACCATGAATAACTAAATGGACTACAGAAGGAAAGATGCTAGAAATCCCAACTAGACTTGGATGTACCTCTTAATCAGTTCACTCAATTTATTGACAAATCGCTGCCCAAAATAACCAATCTTTTTTTTTTTTTTAAGTTGGAGTTTCACTCTGTCTCCCAGGCTAGAGTGCAGTGGCAAGCTCACAGTCACCACAGCCTCGACCTGCTAGGCTGAAGAGGTCCTTCTGCCTTCCAAGTATCCGGAACTACAGGGTGTACCACCACTCCCAGTTAATTTTTTGATTTATTGTAGAGATGAGGTCTTACCAAGTTGCCCAGGCTAGTCCTGAACCTCTGGGCTCAGGCAATGCTCATGCCTCCGCCTCCCAAAGTGCTGGGATTACAGGTGTGAGACACCGCCTCTGGCCCATTTTTTTTCAAATCAACTATTCTGTGAGCAAACCAGTTATTTATGTTTAAGTCTAAAATGACTTAACTATTAACCATTTTAGTACAAGCAAAACCTAAAACTAAGAATATGAAGATCTTTATCAAATGAATAAAAGCTATAATGTTTGCCACTTAAAAGCCAAAATAAGATTTGGGCATTACAATCAGTGAGCAGAGCAGAATGCAACAAAAAAGCCAACGTAGTTTTAATAGGACTAATGCTTTTCAGCATTTCCTCCCTGCAAGTGTTTTTTGTTTGTTTTTGTTTTTGTCCGTTCAGAGGATTGTACTTCTCACTCACATAACACTTAAAAGAGGAGAGGCAGAAAGGGCCAAGCTATCTAGTTACTTGTCCAAATGAAAGACTAGCCTTACCACATTAAATGTTAGCGTACTAATGGTTCCATTTTAACCATTTCCATGTTAAAATACATTTTAAAATCCTTATGCTTCCTAAACCCATAGCAAAACTTAGAATAACCATTTCAAAGTCTGGGCGAAAGTGAACAATCTCTTAAGTAGAATTACCCAGAAACCAAAAAAAAAAAAGTGCAGAGGAAGGAAAAAAAATGAAGATGCCTGTTTACATATCTCTCTCCTCCAACCTGGAGTCGCTGGACTGTGAAACTTAATCTGAAAGATAAACCACTCTATACAACAAGTTTATATCTCTCTCAAGTCAGGCACTGAAAGTTCTGTTACTTTGATGAGAAACCGCTCCACCACTAATTTCCGCTGCTGAAGCGGCCCTGACATCACCGCTAGTCTACCCACAAAAGTGCGCGGCTTTCCGCTCCAGGGAGGTGGGTCCCAGCTGGCGAGAAATACAGAACACCCCGGCAACCCCACCCCTTCGGAAGCGACTTTTGCGGAACCTTCATGGACCCCTTAGGCCGCCGTAGCCCCACCCCTTACTCCTCAGGTTTAGTCGCTACTGAAGTGAGCACTCACCGATGGCATCGGAATGTGCCACTTGGACCTGTCGGCAGCAGCCACGGGTGCCGGTCCTGCACCGAAAAGCGATAATGGGGATGGATGAGACCCTAGAAGCAGAAGAATGGCAGGCAACACCTGAAGCCACGCAGCCGCCGCCATCTTCACAGCCATGGAGTGCCTACCGAAAGCATTTCACCTTCTTCCGGTTCGTCCCGCCCTCTTCCGGCTTTGCTCCGGGGGGGCGGGATTATCCGGGTCCTCGAAACCTCGCGGTATTTGTTTGCTTTGCCACCTAGCGGCCTTTGCCTCCGACAGTCGACTGTCCACTCTGCGGTGAGGCTTTGGACCCACTGCGCAGGCGTCATCCTGCTGTACTCTAGTCAACCGTGTTAAGGTGATCGCCAGATGCCACCAGGGTCTCGGTCTTCTCTTGTCTCTCAGTACTTTAAAGCAGGAATCCCCAGTCCCCTGGCCGCGGCCCGGCACTGGTCCGTGGCCTGCTAGGAACCCGGCCACACAGCACGAGGTGAGCGGCGGGGGCTAGCTAGCTAAACTTCATCTGTATTTACAGCCACACCTCATCTAGCGCTGGGGTGCGGCTGCAGATACAGATTAGCTTGAGCAGTGAGGTTTGACTGCACATCCCCCTCACACAGGTTTTTCCGTGGAAAAATCGTCTTCCTCGAAAACGGTCCCTGATGCCAAAAAAGGTTGGGGATTGCTGCTTTAAAGGGATTTGACTCTCTCCTCCCGCTCGCCCCAGGCCCTCATCCCTTCTATGTTAAAAATCTGACGCCGGGGCCAGATGTCTGGGAGAGCCGCAAGTCTTGCTGCCCGACTGGTGTCTAGTAGTGAGTTCTCTGGTTTTGGAATTAATTAAGCAAAGACTGGAATTTGGCATTGGGGGAGTACACGCGATTCCTAGACTGGATAATGTAATAGATAACCTGCAAAGATACCTTCTAACTCTGGAAAGTATGGATGTTGCAGTAGAATCTGGCCGGAATCAGCCTCGAGCAAACACCCGGCCAGCACTTCCTACTGAAAACTAAAGACGGGAAAATACGGCATGAAAAATCCGTGGCGTTAAGTTCCACTGAGCTAATCTGCAGATGCTTCGCCCCAATCAGGGAGGCCGTCTGGTTCTCACGCTTTTGATTTCTATCCTCTAGGGTTCATTGACTACACGCCCTCACTTCTGCAAAGACAGTTTTGTTTCTAATAAAAGCACGTTCCTCATCAGCCACCTGTGATCAAGAAAAATTTGCCAAATAAACCATCGTAGAAACGCTAGTTTGGGTCTGAAAAATTCCAGGAGCAACAAAACTTGTCACTCCATAAGGATCTAGAGAGAACTCCTCTTCCCAGAAACCTGACGGTGGTGAAGTGCTGGTGGTAATACAGAAAGACGGCCAATCGGCTTTTTAAAAAGATCTTCCTGGTGCCTTGGCCTGAGAGCTGGGAGCCGGTCGGAGTGACAGGGAAGTCATGGAAGCAGCTGAGAAAGAGGAAATCAGGTAAAGGTCCAGAGCTTCTGCAGCAACTAACCCACTCGGCACACACAGAAGGAGATGGTACCTGAAAAGCAACTTTCTGACTTTGAAGACTTAACTGATTTTTTTTAAGTCGCTCCTCTTATTTGAATGTTGGGTATTTGTGCACCTTTATCTTTTTCTCAATTCTGCAGGAAGTTAGTTGATATTACTGGCCCCTCATAAAAATACTTTCAGGATGGTTAAATAACATTAACAGTGGGAACTTTGCCGTCAGAACATTTATTTCAGGCATGTTTTCCAAGTTCACCTATACTACTTCTTCCTTTATCATTCCAGAAAGTGTTCTTAAAAGCTGGAGAAGCCGGGCTCGGTGGCTCAGCCTGTAATCCCGCGCCTTGGGAGGCTGAGGTGAGTGGATTGCCAGAGCCCGCGGGTTCGAGACCCACCTGGGCAACTTGGCGAGACCTCATCTCTACAATAAATCAAAAAATTAGCCGGGCGTGGTAGCGCGTGCCTGTATTTCCAGCTACTTGGAAGGCTGAGGTGGAAGGATCTCCGGAGCCCAGCAGGTCGAGGTTGCAGTGGCCGAGAGCGGCCACTGCACTACAGTCTGGGCGACAGAGTGAGACTCCAACTCAAAAAAAAAAAAAAAAAAAAGCTGGAGAGAGGAGACTGTATGTTTCTCTAATCTTTGTACCCTTGATTATAAGAAACAGTGGCACAGACTGAGTTTAATGAAGGATAAAAAGTTTTGTTTTTGTTTTTTTTGCTTTAAACAATTTTTTAGTATGGCCCAGTATATCTGTCTGAGCTTGTTTTTGTAATATTTTGAAATGTGTGTTCAATCACAGATTACTACATTATCATGGACCTGCTCTACAGATGTATTCAGCCACACCTGTGCTTAAAAACTAATGTGATTTTTTTCTCCTTATAGCCTATAGTTTTCATCAAATGGAGGCTAGTTTAAATACATTTACTCATGTAGCAATATACATGCATCTTGTTAATGTTTTATTCCAGAAACAGCTCTTCTGGAAACTTGGCTTGGAAAAACACTGGCCTCTAAGCTGGACGTGGTAGCTCCTGCCTATAATCCCAGCATTTTGGGAGGCAGAGGTGAGAGGATTGCCTGAGTCCAAGCATTTGAAACCAGCCTGGGCAACTTGGCAAGGCCTCATTTCTGCAATAAATTTTTTAAAAAATTAGCCAGGTGTGGTGGCGCATACCTGTGGTTCCAGCTACTTGGAAGGCTGAGGCATAAGAATCACTTGAGCCCTGCAGGTCAAGGCTGCAGTGGCTGTGAGCATGCCACTGCACTCCAGCCTGGGCAACAGAGTGAGACTTCTACTCAAAAAAAAAAAAAATTGGCCTCTAGATTGTCGACCTCATATTAAAAAGCAAGAGATTTTCCTCCCACATCTGTTTCTATTCTTATTCTAGCATTTTGCACCTCTGTTATAGCATTTGTCAGCTTGTATTGTGATTGCTGGTTTAAGCTCTTGCAGAAAGGTTCAACAGTCCATATCTTCCTCAGAGCCTAGCGCTGCATAAAAATATTCTGAAAATAGTTTGTTGAATAAATAGGTGAGTGGGTTTTGGTTGGTTGTTCGTGTGATTGCTTGGTTTTGGTTTTGGCTTGTTTGTTTTGGGTGCTATTTCTTTTGTTTTTGCCACTTCAGATTTATTTCACTGTTGCAGCCATAGCTTTCAGTCATTATTTTAAAAAGAACCTGTCCTCGGCCAGGCTCAGTGGCTCACCCTGTAATCCCAGCACTTTGGAAGGCCGAGGCTAGTGGATTGCATGAGCCCATGGGTTCAAGACCAGCCCGGGCAACTTGACGAGACCTCATCTCTACAATTAAAAAATATATATATATTAGTTGGGCATGGTAGCGCATGCCTGCAGTTCTGGCTACTTGGAAGGTTGAAGCGGAAGGATCGCCAGATCCTGGCAGGTTGACACTGGGGTGGCCCCATGAGCATGCCATGGCACTCCAGCCTGGACAACGGAGTAAGAGGCCAACTCAAAAAAAAAAAAGAAAAAAAAAAATCTGTCCTCATGAGTGACAGTACTCTTTTTCCACTGCTTTCAGAGTAATTCCAGAACATATTGTTTTGTTGATTTCTTTGGATGACTTACAGAAGGTTCCAGAAGGATATTGTTCTGTAGCACATGTGCTATTGTGCTTTATCATGGCCTTGACACAATTTTGCATTGAAGAATAGACTCCAGAGGTTTATTTTGCATGTTCATACTATAGTTAGAGAAGACACAAAAAGTAGACTCACAAGCCCTGTGTAAAATAAATTTCCTAAAATGTCTTTTTATTTAGTGTTGAAGATGAAGCTGTAGATAAAAATGTTTTCAAAGACTGCAGCAAGATCGCTTTCTACAGGTAAGGAAAATAAATGTAGTCCCTAGATCAAAACATTTCTAACAGTTTCAAAATTCATGCTTATCAGATTTTTTGAGAACTGATAGACTCTCTAAGAAAAGGGTCGGTTAGGAAATTTAATGATTAAGGAATTCATCAGACAGGAGACTCTTACCGTTAACTTTATATATTTACTTCTATACTATGTAAATTTTTTATTAAAGAAGTATTTTATTTTAGAAACCAAAATATTTTAAAACTAATTTTTAAATTTTATGTCTTTGAATAGGTAATACATTTTACATGGTTCAAAAATAATATAAAGAGGTATTCATTGAAAAGTATTACTCTCACACCTGTCCCCTTCCACCCCATTCTTCATCTTGTCCCTTTAAGTAACTGGATTTGTTAATTTCTTATTTATCCTTCCAGTATTTCTTTCTGTAAATACAAATATTTTTATATTACCCCTTTTTTATCACCTGCTTTCCTTACCTAGTAGTTTTTATACTCTTGTATACCTCTTTTTTTCCTGCTTTATAGTTTATTCTGAAGAGCAATGAATATAAGATGTCCCCTCTTTTTACAGCTGTATAGTATTCTATTGGATAGATGTACTATAATTTATTCAGTTTGTTTCCTATTACTAGACCCTTGGGTTATTTTTAATTTTTTGCTAAAATAGCACTACCACAATGAAGAGCTATACATATGTCATTTCTTTTTTTTTTGAGTTGGAGTCTCACTCTGTCACCTAGACTGGAGTGCAGTGGCTGTCCCGGCCACCGCAGCCTCAACCTGCTGGGCTCCGGCGATCCTTCCGCCTCAGCCTTCCGAGTAGCCGGAATTACAGGCGCGCGCTACCACGCCTGGCTGATTTTTTGATTTATTGTAGAGATGAGGTCTCGCTGCCCAGGCGGGTCTCGAACCCGCGGGCTCAGGCAATCCACTCACCTCAGCCTCCCAAAGGCGTGGGATTACAGGCTGAGCCACTGAGCCTGGCTCATATGTCATTTCTTACACATACAGGCGTGGTGGCGCATACCTGTGGTGTAAGAAATGTACTCTATAAGAGTACTCTATAAGAGTACTAATATTATCAGTGCCAAATTCACTTAATATCATAGTGAATTTTAATGGCTTCCACATGATAATATAGTCTATTGAATACTGACAGTCACAAATAGTTCTTAAGCATGTGTATACTCTATATCTGTAGACGTCAGAAACAGCAGCTCTTCAAGAAGTCCACTTATCGGGCACTACTAGACACAGTCACAACAGGCGAAAAGAGCACCAACTTCCAAATCATCAATGAAGCAACTAAGGTAAAGTAGAAGTATTTTCTACAGAGAATAATTTGTTTCTGCATTTATTTGGGTTAAATGAAGTAAATTTCCACAAAAGCTCATTAAAGCTACGTGTGCCTGAAAAATAAACTTTGTTGGAGAAAGAATGTCATCTTTTCATATCTATACTAATACTTTAATCGTAATATGAATATCAAAATATAGATTGCCTGTGTATCAGATGTTTTCTTAGATGTTTTACAAATGTTATTTTCTTTTAGTTAGCGTTCATAATACACCTAAGAGGTACATTGTAGTACGCACAACTCTCAGATAAGGAAAATGAAGTCTAGAAAATCACTTGCCCAAAGTCACACAGTTAGTAACCAGAATTTTCTCCTGCATCTGTCAGACACTCATGTGCTTGCAGCCTGAGCAAGGTACAAATTCTATGAGTATCCAAACTTCAAAATGCTGATGGTCCAGGAGGACAGGGGTAGGCAAAGGGACTATGCAGTCGAAAACCTAAGACGCAAGTGTTTCATCACCTGAGCTGCTTCACTAGCAGGTTACTGTAGTTATTACCTACTGAAAGGATTAGGGAAGTATATCTTCAGTGCTTTATCTCATCTGTCAAGTCATCATGCTACTTAAGGTGGGCCAGTCATGGGCTGGGCTGTGAAGCATGACTGTGCACAACTATCTGACTAGATACTCTCAACCTGACCCTCACTCCCAGATCCTTCCCCATACTCTGAGGTATCCTAAGTTTCTAAGACCTCTCAGACCAATCCGCCTTAACTTGTAATTCATGTAACTGAATGACATAGTTAAGACCATGCAGTCTGGATCCTCTAACTGCTTGGATAATAACTCTGCCAACACTAACAAATTCCAGTCTGGGTAGCTGACTTTGAAGCTGTGAGAGATCTCCTTGTGACTGTCATAGCCCTTGCACTGTAGTGCTGTACTGAGGGAACCCATCAGAGAATATGGAACAAAAACTGTCCCACAACATCAGTGGGTGCTCTATCATATTTATAAGGCTTCTAATTCAGAAAAGTGTCCACAGAAGGAGCAATTGTACAGTAAGGAAAGCTACCTTCATTGGGAAGTTTTAGAGATTTTTTTTTCCATGTGAAATCCTCCACTATAACTTTCTTGCCCAAGTTCAAAATGTGAGCTAGAATCATATCAACAGTTCTATGTCCTCATCCCCTGTCCTCAACTCCTAAGACATAGTTATTGTGGCAGTATACTTAGTTCATCTCTCTTAGCTGCACAGTTGGTATGGTTAGCCTTTCTCCAAGACCTAGTGCTGATTCTTATACCACCCATTTTTCTGGAAGAATTTGCCCCCTTGCTTATTATCTTGTTACCTTTGAGTTCTCAGCTTATGGTACCCCCAAAGCCGTAGGTCTATTGCTGATCCAGGTATCTCCTGCTATATACCCTTTTGCAGCCTAGTTTGATAGCTATTCTCAGGGAGAAATAGGGAAGCACTAATTTCCTTCCCGGAGAGCCACCCTCTATTTGCATGTCTTTTAACAGCCTGACGCTCAGCCAAACCCCTTTCTTCAGGGTCAGCAGAAGCAATAGGCTCCAGGAAATGCAACAAGTTCATCAGTGGCCTTCCAGGAGTCTTTAGGCCTGCTACCAGACGTCAGGAACCTTCCTGTCTCATTTTTCCTTCTGTCTTCTCATTTTCCTTTCTGTTTCTGTTGTGCCTAACCTGAAAAGTCATAGTTGTCCATGGTCAGAGTAAGAATTCCTACCCGTCCTTGAGGAGACATAGTATATCGAGCACCTGGTCATGAAGACACATGCTAAGGCGAAGGAAATGAGACAAAGTTGCCCTGAATATCAGTGGTGGGCCAAAATGAAAATTCTCAGCACAGCTTGATACCAGTTAGTGGTGGACACCCACACGTGCCCTCTTACATTACTGTGCATCAGTTTCTTTTTTTGGGTCCTGAAAATGTGAGGGACAATACTATTCAGGTCAGGTACCGGAACCAGAGACCAGGAGATGAAGATGCCTTCAAAGGAAAAGAAACCTCAGTTCAGAAGGAGCCACAGGATCTCATTACCAGACAGCACCTGGATCAGAATCCCAATAAGCAAGGACAAATTACCTGGGATGTCAGCAGCATAGCTCCCAAGACTGAGAACTTTGAGGACCCCTTGGAACAGACTCCATGTACAGGTATTGGAAATATTGGAGCTACAGAGAGAATCTGCATGCTCTCATCTCAGGCAAATGTATGTAAATGTATATTTTGGCAGGCCATCTTGAAATTCTGCTCTGGACTCATTTTGATGTCCTCCTTGTCATGTGGAGTTCACATGACCAACAGGGACTTAAGGTTTCATGCCCTCTGTCAGTCTGATAGGGACAAAAACAATCCAGACCATAATCTCTAAAGTTGTCTGCATCTTGTATCCTGCTCATTGCATTGTCAAAGAGCCTCCACTAAAAGTTGTTTCTGGGGTGAGATGGGTGTTTCAAGGGGATTGTTCATTAGGATATGGTACCAATATAGTCTGGAGATTTAAAATAAGCTGCATATATCCACTTATTCAGAATGACAGCCTTTTATTTTAGGTTCAGAGAGACAGAGCCCAAAGTCTAAGGGGATCATATTCCGCTCACAGCTGCAGTTCTCAAATTGCACTGATGAGGCAGATTCTGACAAATTCAACACTCTTCTTGCCTGCCTGCCCACCCCCACAGCTTTAAAACCCTTAAAGCAGTAACTTTGGAGTTGTCAAGAAGTATTGATTTTTGAAAGAAAGTGCTCAACCCTCTCTCTTTTCTTCACTCACCCTCATGACCTCTTCTAAACCGAATTACCTCCCAAGGGCCCCGTCACCAAATACCATTACATTGTGGGTTGGGGCTTCGTGCAGATTTTAGGGAGACACAGTTCAGTCCATAGCAAACATGATGTTCCTAGGGCATAGTCATGTTACAAAATAAGCTGAAGTGTTGACCTGTGTGTTGTCACAAGGTCAGAACATCCAGGCTTTGGAGAAAAACTGGTTGAAGGTTCAGATACATACATTTTCTCTAATAGCATCCCAGTGTAGTATCATACTTATTCCTGATGACAGAATAATCAGGTAGATATTTGGTCAGGAAACTTTCAGAAGAAAATCTAAAAAGAAAATGATCAGGAAAGTGTTGACTTCTTTTTTGGAACTCTTTTTTTTTTTTTAACATCACATTTTTGATGAAAATTTGACTTAGATTGAGAAACAGAAGATTTAGTTTTTTTACCTCTGCACAGGGAAATGTATGCTGTCAGAATTCTAAGTCTAGCTAAAAAGCAGTGCTAGCAAGGCTATCTAGAGCAGACCTTTGTCTTCAAACTACTTTATCTTGTTCATTTTGATGCTTTCTCATATGGATGACCATTTGACAACATATTTATTTTCTTTTGCAGCCTGTTTGCAAAGTTTCACAAGAGACAACACTTCCAGCAGCTTCTCCAAGGATGCAGGGATATCTCTGAGCACCTCGATGAAGTTACTTCTTGCTTCATCATCTAAACTTGATAAAAATGAAACTTTGTCCAACCAACCACATCCTCAGCAGATGAGCCACAACTGCCACTTGTTAGCCAGTACTGTTTCTGCAGAAATGTCCATGAACAGGCAGATACTTTGGAAACTGGCCGAACAGTCAGAAGCATACCTGGACAGGCTAACTGTCCTTGGGGAACGGGCCAATGCCCAGCGTGAGGTTGCCAGTGTTCTTCGTAAAGAATGACTGCTCAAGCCGGGCTCGGTGGCTCAGCCTTTAATCCTGCGCCTTTGGGAGGCTGAGGTGAGTGGATTGCCTGAGCCCACGGGTTCGAGACCCGCCTGGGCAGCGAGACCTCATCTCTACAATAAATCAAAAACTCAGCCGGGCGTGGTAGCGCGTGCCTGTAGTTCCGGCTACTCGGAAGGATCGCCGGAGCCCAGCAGGTCAAGGCTGCGGTGGCCGGGAGCGGCCACTGCACTCCAGTCTGGGTGACAGAGTGAGACTCCAACTCAAAAACAAACAAGCAAACAAGAATGACTGCTCACAATAAACCAGCTGGCTGCAACTGTGGAAGGGGCAATTATTACCCTACAGCAAGTTAATGAACTCTTAGACCATTCTCTGGATCCTGGGAGGTCTTGATCAACAGCTGGCAGGGTGGTTGCTCACTCTTAAAGGCCTTTGAAGTTGTTTATATCAGTGGAGAGACCTGGTGCCAGAGGAAAAACAAGATGACCCATCAAAGATGAGTTGATAGAGTCATAATTTTCTTTTTTTTAAACACCTACAGCTATTTAAGTATGTATTTTAGGGCTGTTCTACTAATTCTGTTACAGTCTCTACTAGTTGTTATTTCCAGTTCTGGGTAAATAAAACATTTTTGTTTTCATGTAATTGTGATCAACCTGCTGCTTGAAAACATAGACAAAGCTATTTCTACCACCATGATTTTTACAAAGTGTCTGATATTTTTGCCTATATGACCATAAAAATCTAGACTTGTGGATAACAAATGTCCAGGTTTTAATTGTTTTTACTGAGTATGGGAGAAATAAGATAGGAAAAAGAAATTAATACTCTTTTTCCCAGACTGTAAGACGTGGGCTTCTGAGTAAAGTTATATGAAAGACCAAGTAGAGTCTTGTAGTACTAGAAAGAAACTTCAAAATACATTTCTCTGAGGATATAGCTCAGCTTCTCTGCGTAAATGAACATTTACTCATCTTAAATTTTTTTTTTAAGAGACAGGACCTCACTGTGTTGCCCAGTCTATAGTATAGTGGTTATTCCCAGGTGTGATCATAGCCCACTACAGCCTCAAACTCCTGGGCTGAAGCAGCCCTCTTGCCTCAGCCCCCAAGGGTACAGGTGCACCCCACTGTGCCCAGCACATCTTAAATATTTTTAAGAGAGCAAAACACATGCTGTTTCACTTCACTTTAAATGTCCGTTTTAAATTATTAGATGTTTGTTCACTTATTTTACATAAATTGATGTGACTGCAATTTAAGTGTAACTACTTACATTAACTGAGGATTAATACTAAATTCTCAGTTTAAGCCCAACTTCTGTAACTCATTTTCTTATTGTATTTTTTTCACTGTCATTTCCAATCATCAGTAATAGGAGGACGAGATTGGTGGTTTATTTGTATATTTTTTGTTTATAAATATCCAAAGAGGTCCCTAGCAAATAACAGAATAACTTGAAATTCTTAATGTTTTAGATAGAAGAAAATAACATTCAAGTTCTTCAGACTCTTTGAAAGAGCAAGGTTTTGGTGGAAGGATTGGGCAAGAGCTGGCAGTTAAGCCCAAGGAAAGTGGCTTTTAAACTGTCACCCACAGAGCCCTGAGGTTTCTAGGGAGAGGCTTCAGGGCTCAACGCAAGGAAGGGGAGGGCTCCTAGGTGAAACCACTGAGCCACTGTCCACTGTCTTCAACCCAAGTGCCTTCACTAATTGGACTTTTGGGGAGGGTTAGCTGATATTTAAAATAATAATAATAAGCTTATTGAAAAAAAAAAACCATGAGCCAGATCATAGGAGCAAATACATTCTTCTAAGAGAAGAATGTGCTTAGTCTATGAAGCTATGTTGGTGATAATAAGAGATAAGAATGATTCTGAATGTTGGCCTTGAAATGGGCCACCCAACTGGAAAAACTCTGCTTACTAAATTAAGCTAAAATTCAAACACAATGGAGCTTTAACTCTGATTTATACATAAGGCCATTATGGTAAAAGCAGATTATTACTACCTCTTCTTATATAATTCATTTATATATAATTATATATAATTTATATAATTAAAATTTTTTCCTGAACCGCAGCTTTCAAGAACAGAACATACAGACCAGTATTTTTTTTTTAAGTTTTTTTAAAAGAGAAAACTATTTTACTAAAGATGGCAAGACCTCGTAGTGAATAACTAGATGCAATTTGTTAATCATATGTAGGCAGACAGCTTATATGTCCTCTGCTTGGCATCTTCTTACTCATGTTTGCCTACCCGAAGTCCTACTGATCCCTGAAGACCCTGCGGAAGTCCCTCCTCTTCTAGAGAGACATCTCAGAACCCCTCACCTATAACCATCATTTATATTCCCTTTCCTGACCTCCCACAGCACTGTTTTTGTCCTATCTTAGCACTTATCGTAGAATACTTTATGTTCATCTTGTATCTCCTTCATTTCCTCTAAATTGCAATCTCAAGAGTTTAGTTGTCACAGTATTAGAAGCCAACTAAATGTTCATTGAATTAAATTTGAGAGAGCAATGGAAATGTATGTCTAACTAGGGAGAAAATACAGTAAGTCCCCCAAATATGAAGGAGTTTTGTTTCAGAAGTATGTTTTTAAGTCCAATTTGTTGCAAGTCCAACAAAATTAGCCTAGGTACTCAACTAACACAATCTGCTATATAGTACTGTATGTATTTAACAGGCTATACTGCCACCTAATGGAGAGAAATAATACATTAAAAATGTAGTTCGCATCTTTGAAAGTTTGCAACTTGAAGGTTCGTATGTAGGGGACTTACCAGGATTTCAACTTTATTTGTACTTGTGTATATTTTCAAATGTTAAAATTCTGATGGCACACTTGAAGTAATTAAAATATACAAAAGAATATTAAACATGTAAGCAGTAATTACAGTATAATCACTACTATCTCATAACCCTGTACTGAGTATCTGTAAAAACATCCAAAGCCACTATTTACCTGGTCACTTCAGTATCATGGCACTGTTTAACTGTACTGAATGCTTTCCTATAACCTCTAGAGGCAAAGTCCCAGTAACATTATTTTTTTGGTACTGGCTTGATAGTCTTCATACTTCCTCTCTCTCACCTGCACCATTTTGTACCTATTCTGTGCTATGTCACACAGTCTACAGCTGAGCCTTTATTTTACATGCACAATAGTAACAATACAGGAATCCAGTTGTAATAAAATTTATCACCACACTTCATGAAGAATTTGCAATAGACCAGTGTGGCATGGCACACCAGTTAAAAATCACTGTCTTAAAATATTTTTCTGATCTAGATGCCTCATTTTATAGCCTGAATCCAGCCATTTTTATTTGCCTAGCATTTGTTGCTGTTTTGTGTTTTATTTCTCAAAGTCTATATTACTTTCATAGTCTGATGTTGTTTCCATGTCCCACTGCAGGCAGAATTTTACCTAAACTCCTAGACTCTTGAAACAGTTGAAACAGGCCTTATTCCCAGCTGTAGAAAAATCAATTCCAGCCTGATTTTAGTGTAGCAAGTCTCATTTCATTCAACACTAGATAACTCCAATGATCATCATTTTACTGTCTTTTTTTTTTCCTCCTGTAGCCTGCTACCACTTATCTTTCATTTGGCTGGAATCTAGTAACTCTGATTTTAACACCCAAACTCTTATTCTTAACATGTCAGAGATACAGTGGCCATATATCCCAGTTTTCCCAAGGCCAGTTTCAGTTTATGCCTGTCTTCCAATGTAATTATTATTAGAGACTCTTTTCACTCTAAAGATCCTGGTTTGGGCCAGGCGCAGTGGTTCACACCTGTAGTTCCAGCACTTTGGGAGGCCTAGGTGAGAGGATTGCTTGAGCCCAAGAGTTCAAGACCAGCCTAGGCAACATAGTGAACCTTGTCTCTACATAAAAATTAAAATTAAAAAAGATCCTGGTTTGGACAATTATATGTTTATATAGTTGATAAACACATAGAAGGTATTTATTATTGCTACCACAGGCAAAGTCAAGCAAGTACCTATGTAGATAGACTGGGGAACTTTTTACTATTGCCATTATTCTCCAATTTACTTGGCCCATCAAAATTTAAACAAATATTTTTCTAATTATTTTAATTTGTGTAAAATTAACTATCACTAGGGTAACCTGTAGAAGCTAATTTAATGTATCTGTTTCCAGATTTCTCTTCTCGCTGAAGTTTATGGTATAGAGGGAAACATTTTCAGGCTTAAAATTAATGAAGAGACTCCCTTAAAACCCAGGTATGAAGTTCCTGATGTCCTCACAAGCAAGCCAAGCACTGTAAGGTAAGCCAAGGAGGGAGATGTCTTGGATATACCCTCAGTATGTTATTTTATCACACATTGAGTAGTAGTTTGTTTTGTTTTTTGTTTTTTGTTTTTTTTGGTCTCTGTCACCCAGGCAGGAGGACAGTGGCGCAATCACGGCTCACCACAGCCTCGACTTTCTGGACTCAGGTGATCCTTCCACCTCAGCCTCCTGAATAACTGGGACTACAGGCATGTGACACCATGCCTAACTGATTTTTTTATTTTGGTGGAGATGAGGTCTTATTATGTTGCCTAGGCTGGTCTTGAACTGCTAGGCTCAAACAATCCTCTTGCCTCAGTCTACCAAAGTGCTGGGATTACAGTCATGAGCCACCACAACTGGCCAGTGGTAGGTTTTGTACCTCCTATTTTGCCACTCCTATTTTGTTTTTTCAAAGCTATAATAATTTGCTGAGTTACTGTTTAGTTATTTGAGGATAAGTTTATCTATTTTCTTTCGTTATCCATTCTGTTTCTGTCTTCATCCATCTTTTGACTCATTAGCAATTATTCACAGAGAGAAACAGAACTTTGAATCCTACTCTTCTTCTCAGAAAAAAGATGGTTTATTAACCAGACATTAGGAGCAAGTAGAAGAAAAGCTACTTAATTCACTCACTCAGATTAGCAGCAAGACTTCAGAGATCTAATATACTAGCCAGATTCTGACCAAACTCCCATACTTACAGAAATTTATACAGTTGGATTGACTCACCTTTAATTAATGTTATTCTCAGAAGTCTAACGTGTCATTTTATTTAGAGTCAAGATAAATTAATAATCAGTGTCTAGCTGGAAAAAATAGTCTTTGAAGACTAAAGCATTTTTCAAGTACTGGCAAAACCTTCATTGGTTCTCATGACTTTCCAGTGATATTTCCACTCAGTTTTGCCTGTTGATTTCTGTTATTTGTTCATATTATTTTACTAAAAGAATATACGTTTGTACCAGTTGCTTTACTTTTCACTGTATCATTACCATGGTTTTATATTGATCATTTTTTTCCGTGAAAATGTAATAGAAGGTCAATATATTATAATGGCAAAAACTAGGAAGTGTGCATGGAAGTGGTTTCTGGTGAATTCCTAGACCAGAAGGAAGGAATTTAATTTTAGATCAAGCTAAATTTATTGACACAGGTGTATGTTCCAGAGAATCTAGATTTGTTATGCTAGCTTGGGAAGCTGAGAGTGGTTCTAATTATTTGCTTTGTCAGTTGACTATAATCTGAACTCAGCTATGGATTCTGCTGAATGAAGACAAGATACCAGAAATTCCTTGGCTTGGTATAGAGGAAGCAATCCATAGATTTAGGGAGATAAATATATTGAAGTTGATTTGTCTTATGTAACCGACTATCCATCCCCTAACTGTTCTCCAAGAGGATCCAAAAGATACCCCTTCACTGAGAAATATGTTGGTGAGGGAACACTTGGAGAGCATTGTATTGAATGTCTTCTTTTCGTAGGCTGTAAAAAATGGTGGGAAATGATGCCATTAAAATGGGCTTTCTGATTTCAGTGGAAATAAGACTCCAGCAGCAGAGACAAAGTAGTAGCATTTAGTTGTCAGAGACAAGGTGAGCATAATTCTATTACATGCAGTAGGGCCCATGTAGTACTCAAAGTGGTTTAACCTCAAGGAAGTGAACAATTTATTGTGGGGTCCACTAGATGAAGTAGCTGGACTGAAGTCCTACTTGATGGGATAATAATTTTTAAAAAGTTCATCACTCTAAATTGATGAACAGTGAGACACAGCCTGTCAGTCAACTCCAAACAATGTTTACATCTCAAGCATCTTGCTTGAAGGGGAGGCCTAGAATCCATACAGAAGGACTGAAAAGACACAAGAAGAATACAAAGTAGGCCAGATGCAGTGATCATGTCTATAATCCCAGTGCTTTGGGATTATAGCACTGGGATTATAGGCATCATTTGAGGCCAGGAGTTTGAGACCAGCCTGGGCAACATAGTGAGACTCCATTTCCACATTTTTTTTTTAATTTGACCGGGCGCAGTAGTTTATGCCTGTAATCCCAGCACTTTGGGAGACCAAGGCAGGAGGATTGCTTGAGCTCAGGAGTTCAAGACTAGCCTGGGAAACATAGTGAGACCTCTTCTCTACAAAATAAAAAATAAAAAAATTAGCCAGACATGGTGGTGCATGTCTGTAGTCCCAGCTACTTGGGGGGATGGGGCAGAAGGATTGCCTGAGCCTGGGAGGTCAAGGCTGCAGTGAACCATGAGTGTGCCACTGTACTCCAACCTGGGTGACAGAGTGAGACCCTGACTCAAAAGAAAAATAAAAAAATAAATTAGCCGGATATGGTAGTGCATGCCTGTAATCCCAGCTACTTGGGAGACTGAGACAGGAGGATGGCTTTAGTCCAGAAGTCTGAGGCTGCAGTAAGCTATGATCATGCCACTGCACTCCAGCATATGGGACAGAGCCAGATCCTATCTGGAAAAAAAAATGAACTATCCTCTTTAGGATTTCCCTAAAGAGTCCTGTGACTAATTAGCAGAGTGAGTATGCACTAGATAAAGGAAAACACCTAGACCTTTGAGGGGTTTTAAGTGTTGACTCTGAGCTTATGTAATTCCAGAGGATCCAAAACATCCTAACAGTATACCTGTCAAATTAGAGGCTGATTGGAGTCAGGAATAAATAAATAAGAATTTGGCTTGGTTCCATCTTACTGTGGACCCAATCTGTGTTATTTCCTTAGTTTCTGAGTTTATAGTTGAAATGAGAAAGACAAACAATATTTAGATTTATGCACCAAATATTTAGATTCTATGCACTGAAGTGTTACTAGACTTTTCAGACCATAATGTTAGCTATCATTATGAAGATAATGATAACTAACATTTATTGAATGTTTTTTAATGTGTCTGGCACTGTGCCTAGTGTTTTACATGCATGATCTCATTTAATTCTTTCCAAAAATTCAATTTGGTGTAGCTTTTATTATTTCTACTTTACAGATGAGAAAATTGTTACCAAGAAAGATTGGATGACTATGTTATCCAAAGGTATAAAATATGTAGTAGAGTTATGCTAAATACAAGCTCTCAGACACCAAAACCCATGCTGTCATTAATGGTTCTCTACTGTCTTATCTGTGCTAAGTCACATGACTATTGCTTTACCAATTAATTAGTTGGAATTGAAAATCACATCGAGCCATGTACACCTATAGCAATTTTTTTTCTCTTCTTTCTTTGTTTCCTAGACTGATTGCATGTTCAGGTGATACAGGCAGTCTGGTATTGGCAGATGGGAAAGGAGACCTGAAGTGTCATATCACAGCAAACCCATTCAAGGTAGACTTAGCGTCTAAAGAAGAGGTTGTGATGAGCATAAATTCCCTGGGCCAGTTATACTTTGAGCACCTACAGATTCCTCTCAAACAAAGGTATTTTTGCACATTACTTGACATATAAAGGCGTTAAGAAACCCTGATTGTAAATACTAGTTGCCTAAATTGATAACATATCATCATAGACAATTGATTTGCCTTATTTGCTGTAGTATTGTTCTGAGAAGTTTCATCTTTTCACCTGTGAAGGTGAATATAGGCTTTATGACAAAAATAATTCCCAAATGTTTGCAAATGTTATACTCTTACATGTCCCATGTGTGACTCATGGCATTATCTACCTTCTGCACCTTTCTAAAAAAAAAGCACTCTGTTAATTTGCCTCATATTAATGTGAACTAGCATGGCTTCATCATATCTCTCTACTTTCTTACAATAAAATGAATTACCCTTGAATAGTTGCCCAGGAATTTTCTGGGACCATCCACTTGATCAAGGCTGTTTTTATGGGCTCACATAAATTGAGAGGTGGTTATAAGGAGGAGATTCTTCTTCCATTTTTACCAATACTGTATATACAATACTTACATAACAAATACTTCTTATTTCTTAAGAAGTATTTGTTATATAAGGAGTCTGTAGTTCTTTCTATTTTTATTATAATAGTGAACATATTACATGGTCTGCAGAAAGCATTCAACATTTATTATTCCAACACAGTGATTTTTTTTCTGGGTTTCAACTTATTTCTGTTTTAAAATTTTAATAGTAGTTGGGCACAATGACTCATGCCCGTCATCCCAGCACTTTGGGAGGCAGAAGTGAGACGACTGCGTGAGTCCAGGGGTTCAACACCAGCCTGGGCAACTTGGCAAAACCTCATCTCTACAATAAACCAAAATTAGCTGGTGGCACGTACCTGTAGTTCCAGCTACTTGGAAGGCTAAGGTGGAAGAATTACCTGAGCCCAGTAGGTTGAGGCTGCAGTGGCCATGAGCATGCCACTGCACTCCAACCTGGGTGACAGAGTGAGTCTCCTACTAAAAAAAAAAAAAAAATTAATACTAAAATATTTGATATTCTTATCTCAGAAATGAAATGTATTCATTTAGGCAAATTAGAAGATATTACAAGGATAAAATTTAAAATGCCGATAATCTCACCACCCAGTCTGTGTTTTATGAATATTACTCAAGTGCTTTTTAAAATTAAAAAAATTTTTTTTTGTAAATAAAGACAGGATCTCACTATGTTGCCCAGACTGGTCTCGAACTCCTGGGCTCAAGCAATCCTCTTGCCTCAACCTCTAAAAGTGCTGGGATTACAGGTGTGAGCTACCACGCCCAGTCTTCAAGTGCTTTTTATTTTAACTGAAAAATACTAATAATAGTGTAACAAATACCCATGTACTCAGTATCCAGGTTCTTCATATTTAAAGTATTTTTTCTTCTTTTAACCCTGTTATTTTGTTTTCTTTTACTAATGGTATCTAATTTGATCTTTTTCATTTTTAAAATTTATTTTAAATAGGCACATAGCACAAAGTAGTATATAGTAAAATATCTCCTTCACCCTTTGTCCTTCAGCTACCCAGTTCCCACTGTATCCTTTTAGAGACAATTTATTTCTTTACATTACATATAGTTTTTGTCTTTTCCTTTCCTTACTCAAATGGCACCATCCACAAATTGTTCTGCACATTGCTCTTTTCTTTTAACAATGTGGAGTTCCTAATTTCTTTTAACATAGCTACACAGTTTCGGTTTCGTGGTTCCACCATGATGCTTGAATAGATTCCCTAATGATGGAGTTTAAAGTTGTTTCTAATCTTGTTTTACAACTAATTATTTTATGATAACCTTGAATATGTGTCATTTTTGCATATATACAAGTATATCCATAGGATAGAGTCATAAAAGTATAATTGCTGATCAAGTGGTGTGTGCATTTGTAATTTTGATAGATGTTGCCAAATTGTCTTCCTTAGAGGTTTACTAGTTTATGTTTCCACCATTTACACTAATGCATTTATATTTGTGTTAGAAAAATCAGATTATCCAACTGGAAAAAATTTAAGTTACATCCTAACCTCACAACTTTAACAAAAATAAATTATAATAAATAGAAGTTAAACATAACAAAACCTAAAAATAGAGAAAACATAACAAAAACCGAACAGCCACAAGGAAAAGATTAATGCATTTGATTACTTAAAAATGTTTAAATTTTATTATAGAGGCGCACACACACACACACACACACACACACACACACACACCCTAAACAAAATTAAAAGTACTTCCTGGTTTCTTATTTGTTATATAAGGAGCTTGGAAATTACTACTTCATAACAACAGGTAAAAAGCTGAACAAACTGAAAAATCAGTAACGCTTCTTAGATCTGTCAGAGAAGTGAGGTCAGAAAAGTGAGGTCACTGGGGCTGACAACTGCCCCTGAAATTAAAGGAACAAGCAGATACAGAGAATCACAACTTACTAAGGCCGAAACTCATGAACAGAAATCCCTGAGAGAACCAATGCCAGGATAGGAAAACCTAAACTTAAACAATGATTTGCAGGAGTTTCACTGTGGACAACTCCGACAGTTAAAAACTTGAGGGGGACCCAGTTACAGAGAGCCTTCAACTTTTGTGAGTTTTACCTTCAGGAGTTCTACTGAGTCATAACCGTGAAAAACAGAGGGGAAAAAACCATATACTTCCAACAGAGGACGGGGAAAGGAATCATTTTTAAAAAGCACCTGGGCATTCTATTGGGGTTTTTTTGTTGTTGTTGTTTTGTTTTTTTTGAGTTGGAGTCTCACTCTGTCGCCCAGACTGGAGTGCAGTGGCCGCTCCCGGCCACCGCAGCCTCGACCTGCTGGGCTCCGGCGATCCTTCCGCCTCAGCCTTCCCAGTAGCCGGAATTACAGGCATGCGCTACCACACCCAGCTGATTTTTTAATTTATTGTAGAGATGAGGTCTCACCGCCCAGGTGGGTCTCGAACCCGTGGGCTCAGGCAATCCACTCACCTCAGCCTCCCAAAGGCGCGGGATTACAGGCTGAGCTACCGAGCCGGGCTCATTCTATTGTTTTTAACAAGGACTACCCTGAGGATAAACTCTTGTGCCAGAGCCTAATCAACTGGGGCTTTATTAGAGCCAAGCCAACCTGGGGGGAGGGAGAGAACCTGAGAAGCACTGGTGAAGTTCATAGTCCAGGGACACATGCTCACATAGGACTGTACAATGCTTCTCCTCCCCCTACATCTTACCAGTACATTACTGAAAGCCTATTTACAACAGTTATTACCTGCTACATTGTCCACCTTCTGACAAAAAATTACAAGGTCTACTAAAAGGCAAAAAACACAGTTTGAGGTGTCTGAGCAAGAACCAGAGTAGGATATTAGAAGGAATGTTGGAATTATCAGACTATGAATTTTTTAAAACGTATGATAATTAATATACTAAGGGCTTTGCCTACTTAAGTAGACAACATGCAAAAACAAATGGATAGTATAACACTAGCTATTCCAAGAAAGTATCAAAAGAAATGCTAGAGATCAAGAACACTGTAAGAGAAATAAAGAATGTCTTTCTTGGGCTCATTAGTAGGCACGACACAGTTGAGAAAAGGATCTTTTTAGTTGAGAATATGACAATAGAAACTTCTAAAACTAAAAAGCAAAGAGAAAAAAGAATGAGAAAAACACAACACAACATCCAAGAATGGTGGAACAGCTACAAAAGGTAGAACATACAAGTAATGGGAATACCAGGAATGGAAGAAAGAAAGAAACAGAAGCAGTATTTGAAGCAATAATGACTGAGAATTTCTCCAAATTAATGTCAGACTCCAAACCAAAGATCCAGAAAGTTCAGAAAACATGATACAGGGCAAATATAAAAACAACAACAATAACAACCCCAAAAGTTTATACCTAAGCATATAATAGTCAAACTTCAGAAAATCAAAGATAAGTCTCAAATGAAACCAGAAGAAAAAAATCTCTTACTCATAGAAGAGCAAAGATAGTAATTACGTGCAAATTCTATTCTGAAATCATGCAAGCAGAGAGTAGAGTGAAATATTTTAAATATTGAGAGAAAAAACTCACTAAGCTGGAGTCTTTACCTTGCAAAATTATCCTTCAAAAGTTGAGGAGAACTAGAGACTTAATGAGACAAAGAAAAGTTGAGCAATGTATTGCTGGTAGACCTACTTTGCACGAAATGTTAGAAGAAATTATTTAGTAAGAAGAAAGATGATGTAGGTCAGAAACTTGGATCCGCATAAAGAAAGGAAGAGCATCAGAGAATGAATAAGTGAAGTTAAATAAAAACTCTTATTTTTCTTAATCTTAATTAATCTAACAGGTAACAGTTTATTAAAAATTATATCAACAATGTATTTGATTATGTATGCATATATATTTGTGCATAATTATGTGTAAATGAAATTCATAAAAGCAATTATACATAGGAGGGAGGAAGTAGGAATATTTTGTTATTATGATATACATGCACTACTCATAAAGCGATATAGTGTTATTTGAAAGTAGACTTGGATTAATTTGAATATATATTTCAAACTTTAGCTCAACCACTAAAAAACATGAAAAGAGCATATAATTTATATGCTAAGAAGAGAAAATTGAGCCATATAAAATGTTCAATTAAAACCACAAAATGCAGAAAAGGTGAAGAAGACAAAAATAGGAAAAAAGAACAAAATCAAGAAATAGAAAATAATAACAGATATGGTAGATATTAATCCAACTATACAGTAATTACTTTAAAAGTCAATGACAAAAAAAAGTCAATGACCTAAATACAACAATCAAAAAACAAAGATTGAGTAGATCAAAAAACAAGACACAGCTATAATGTTGTCTATAAGAAAACCACTTTAAACATAAGGACACATATGGATTAAAGTAAAGGGATCCAAAAAGATGTACCATATTGCCTGATGTGGCTCATGCCTATAATCTCAGCACTTTGGGAGGTAGAGGGTTTGAGACCAGCTTGGGCAACTTGGTGAGACCTCATCTCTACAATAAATAAAATAAATAAATAAAATCAGTCGAGCATGGTGGTAAACACCTATAGTTCCAACTACTTGTAAGACTGAAGTGGAGGGATCACCTGAGACCAGCAGGTTGGCCATGAGCATACCACTGCACTCCAGCCTGGGCTACAGAGTGAGACTCTGACTGAGAATAATAATAATTTAGAATTAGGCTGGGTGCAGGGGCTCACACCTATAATCCCAGCACTTTGTGAGGCCAAGGTGGGAGGATAACTTGAGCCCAGGAATTCAAGACCAGCCTGGGCAACATAGCAAGATCTTGTCTCTATAAAATACAAAAAATAAATATAAAAGAAGAAGAATTAGCCAGGTGTAGTCCCAGCTACTCGGGAGGCTGAGGTGGCAGGATCACTTGAATCTAGGAGGTCAAGGCTGTAGTGAGCGAGGATCGTGCCACTGCGCCCCAACCTGGGAAACAGAGTGAGATCCTGTCTCAAAAAAATAATAATAAATTAGCATTAAATGAAAATGGAATTATAACTTAATGTGGAATGCAATGAAAACAGTATTTAGAGGGAACTTTATAACATTGAATGCATATGTTAGAAAAGAAGAAAAATCTAAATCCATTTTTCTAAGTTTCCACTTTAGGAAACTAGAAAAAGGAGAACAAATTAAACCCAAAGTAAGCAGAAGAAAAGCAATAATACAAAATTAGAGCGGGAATCAATGAAATTGAAAACAGAAAATCCATAGAGAAAATAAAACCCAAAGCTGGTTCTTTGAAAACACCAATAAAATGGATGAACATCAGTAAGAATAAGTAGGAAAAAAGAGAGAAAATACAAATTGCTAATATCAGAAATGAAAGAGGAGACATGGTTAGATCCTGCTAACTTTACAAGGATAATAAAATAATAACAGAAACAACTCTATGCCCACAAATCTGATAACCTAGATCAAATGACCCATTTCTTGAAAGACTCAGACTGCCAAAACTCACACAAGAAGAAATAGACAATCTGGGTAAGTCTATATGTATTAAATAAATTGAATCGCTAATTAATAACCTTTCAAAACAAAATGTACCAGGACAGATGGGTTCACTAGTGACTTCTACCAAACATTTAAGAAGGAAATTATACGAATTCTCTACAATCTCTTCCATAAGATAGAAGCAGAGGAAATACTTCCTTACTTATTCTGTGAGGCCAGCATAACTAATACCAAAACCAAACAAAAGCATTACAAGAAAAGAAAACTGCAAGTTAATATAGCTCATGAGCATAGATGCAAAAATTCTGAACAAAATATTAGTGAATCACTGAGGACTTTGACAATGAAAAATTTAGCAAATCAAATCCAAAAATATATGAAAAAGAATTATACAGCATGACCAAGTGGGATTTATTTGCAAGTATACAAGGATCATTCAACATCTGCAAATCAATGGGTGTCATCCATCACTCATTTGTCAAGAAACCAAATAAGAAAAATTACACGATTATATCAGTAGATGCAGAAAAAGCTTTTGACAGAATTCAACACTCATTTACAATAAGAACTCTTAGCAAACTAGAAATAGAGGTGAACATTCTCAACTTTCTACAGAACACCTGTAAAAAACCTGTAATTAACATCATACTTAATGGTGAGAAACTCAAATCTTTTCCACTAAGATTAATAACAAGACAAGAATATCACCTCCCACCACTACTTTTCAACATTGTACTGGAAGACCAAGCTAATTCAATATGACAAGAAAAGTAAATAAAATGTATTTGGCTTGGAAGAAAGACATAAAACTGTCTTTGTTTGCAGATGGCATAACTGTCAATGTAGAAAAGCTGAAATAATTGACAAACAATTCCTGGAACTAAGAAGTGATTGTAGCAAGGTTCCAGGATATAAGGTAAACATACAAAAGTCAATCATTTTGTTATATACCAACAATGAATAAGTAGAATTTGAAATTTTAAAAACATATTATTAGCACCCCCAAAAATGAAATACTTTAGACCCAGCTACTTGAGAGGCTTGAGACTGAAGAATCACCTGAGCCCAGGAGGTCAAGACTGCACTCCAGCCTGGGCTATGGAGTGAGATCCCGACTCAAAAAAAAAAAAAAAAAATTGACTCATAGATATAGTCAGTTGATCTTTGAGAAAGAAGCAAAGTCAATACAATGGAGCAAAGATACTGTTTTCAACAAATGATGCTAAAGCAACTAGACATCTACATGTTCAAAATGAATCTAGACACAGACTTTGTACCCCTCACAAAAATTGTCTCAAAATGGATCAGAGACTTCAATGTAAAACACAAAACTATAAAAATGCTAGAAGATGACATAGGAGAACAAGGAGAGGACCTTGGATATGATGATGATTTTTTAGACATAACTCAAAAAACATGATCCATGAAATAAATAACTGATAAGCATGACTGTTAAAATTAAAAACTTCTACTTCGTGAAAGACAGTGTCAAGAGAATGAGAAGGCAAGCCACAGGCTGGGAAAAAAATATTTGCAAAAGATACATCTTATCGTTAACCAAAATATACAAAGAACTCAAAATGCAACATTAAGAAAACAAAAAACCCGGTTTAAAAATGGGCAAAAATCCTGAACAGATACCTCACCAAAGAAGAAATACTCATGGCAAGTGACCTTATGAAAAGATGGTCATTATCATATATCATCAGGCAATTACAAATTGAAATGAATTCTACTATAGCCCTATATGAATGGCCAAATCCAAAACATTTACACCAAAAGGAGAGAATGAAGAGCAACATTCATTGCTGCTGAGAAAGCAAAATGGTACAGCCATTTTGAAAGACAGTTTGGCAGTTTCTCACAAAATTAAACATGATCCCACCATACAATCCAGGATCATACTCCTTGGTATTTGCCTGAATAAATTGAAATTGTATTTACTCACAGAAGCCTGTATATGGATGTTTACAGCAGCTTTATTAATAATTGCCAGAACAAGCCGGGCTTGGTGGCTCAGCTTGTAATCCCGCGCCTTTGGGAGGCTGAGGTGAGTGGATTGCCTGAGCCCGCGGGTTCAAGACCCGCCTGGGCAGCGAGACCACATCTCTACAATAAATCAAAAAATCAGCCGGGCGTGGTAGCGCATGCCTGTAATTCCGGCTACTCGGAAGGCTGAGGCGGAAGGATCGCCGGAGCCCAGCGGGTCGAGGCTGCAGTGGCCAGAAGCGGCCACTGCACTCCAGTCTGGGCGACAGAGTGAGACTCCAACTCAAAAATAAATAAATAAATAAAAATAATTGCCAGAACATGGAAGCAACCAAGATGTTTATTAGTAGATGAATGAACAAATAAACTGTGGTCCATCCAGATGATGGAATATTATTTAGTGTTAAAAGGGGGTGGGGGCTGTCAAGCCATGAAAACACATGGAGGAAACTTAAATGTATATTACTAAGTAGTGACAAAAACCAATCTGAAAGTACATATTGTATGATTCCAATGATATGACCTTCCAGAAAAAGCAGAACTATGGAAACAGTGAAAAGATTAGTGGTGGCCAGGGCTTTAGAGGACAGACTGATGCATAGATTGAGCATAGAGAACTTTTAGAGTAGTGAGAATACTCTGTATGTTACTACAGTGGTTGATATATGTCATTCTACATTTATCCAAGTCCATAGAATGTACCTAATGTGAACCCTAATGGAAACTAGGGACTTTGGTTGTAATGATATGTCAATGTAGATTCATTTCATGTAACAAATGTGATGTGGGATGTCAACATTGGAGGAGGTTGTTCGTGTGTGGGGTGAGGGATGTATGGAAGCGCTCTATTTGCCAGTCAGTTGTGCTATGATCCTAACCTCTTAAAAAATAAAGTTTTTTAGCTGGGCTCGGTGGCTCAGCCTGTAATCCCGTGCCTTTGGGAGGCTGAGGTGAATGGATTGCCTAAGCCCACGGGTTCGAGACCCGCCTGGGCAGCGAGACCTCATCTCTACAATAAATCAAAAATCAGCCGGGTGTGGTAGCGCGTAGCTAGTAATTCCGGCTACTTGGAAGGCTGAGGCAGAAGGATCGCCGGAGCCCAGCAGGTCGAGGCTGCGGTGGCCGGGAGCGGCCACTGCACTCCAGTCTGGGCGACAGAGTGAGACTCCAATTCAAAAAAAAAAAACAACAATAAATAAATAAATAAATAAATAAATAAAGTTTTTTTTAATTTAAAAAAAATTAAAGGGCAACATAACGGAAATTTTTAAAACATATATAAGAAAAAAATATGCATAATATAGAAAGAGCTCATACAAGTCAATAAGAAAAAAAGTTAATAAGAAAAGAAAAAGTTTGGGTGGTACAAACTGCAGCAATGCATATTAACAAATGTCAAAAAAATTTAATTGTGTGAAAAAAGTCACAAAAGAATATATAGAGTAACTTTTATTTATATAAAAGTTCTTTAGAAAAGCAAACTTAAATATTATATTGTTTGAGGATTCATACACGTGTGAGAATGTTATCTTAAAAAGTCAAGAGAATAATTAACACAAAATTTAATACCTCTGAACAAGAGGAGGAGGCAGGTGAATTTGAAAACGGGAACACAGAGACTTTAAGGAAATAAGTTATTTCTGTTGCTAAAGCTCATTGGTGGACTCTTAGGTGTTCACTTCAGTATTATTCTTTAAACTCTTCATATATGTTATGTACTCTTTGACATGCGTGCTGCATTTTACACTGAAGACAAAAATTGATGTATAATGAGTAAGTAAACAATTCACAGGGGACGAAATAGAAGTACTATTAAATGTATAAAATGGTAGTCTACATCATTTGTGATCGTGGAAATACACATTGAAATGCATTATTTTTTCTAAAATTTTGGATTGGCAAAAAATTGATAAAATCCAGTGTCTTTAAGATTGTGAGCACTCAAATACTATTGTGGGTGAAAAAATATATTGTCATAATCATTCTGGAAAACTGTACATTATGTTGCTATGTACTAAGATAACACTGAGGGAGGGGACCTGTGTTCTACCTTGTTTATTTGTGTATTGTTGAAATATTATTATTATTATTTTTTTTTTTTTTGAGTTGGAGTCTCACTCTGTCACCGCTCCCGGCCACCACAGCCTCGACCTGCTGGGCTCTGGCGATCCTTCCACCTCAGCCTTCCGAGTAGCCAGAATTACAGGCATGCGCTACCATGCTCAGCTGATTTTTTGATTTATTGTAGAGATGAGGTCTCGCTGCCCAGGCGGGTCTTGAACCCGCGGGCTCAGGAAATCCACTCACCTCAACCTCCCAAAGGCGTGGGATTACAGGCTGAGCCACCGAGCCCGGCTTGAAATATTATTAATGTAATTATATTTATTATAAAAAAAGATAGAGATATTTTTAAAAAGTTAACAAGAAAATTCAAATATATCTAAATTTGTGTAAGAAATCAAACTATTGGATTAACATTCATCAAGTTTCAATTATATGAACTTTTTCTTTAATTTATTGTTATTATTATTATTATTATTAATATTTTGAGTCAGTTACCCAGGCTGGAATGTAGTGGCATGTTCACAACAATCATGGCTCACGGCAGCCTCAACCTCTTGGGCTTGGGCAATTCTTCCACCTCAGCATCCCAAGTCGCTGGGGTTATAGGAGTGCACCACCATGCATGGCTAAACTTTTTAATTTTTTCTGTGTTGTCCAGGCTAAGTCTCAAACTCCTGGGCTCAGGCAATCTGCCCAACTCAGCCTGACAAAGTGCTAGAATTACAGATGTGAGCCACTGCACCAGCAATTTATTATTTTTTATTTTTTAGAGATAAGCTTTCACTATGTTGCCCAAGCTGACCTCAAACTCCTGGGCTCAAGCAATCTTCCCACCTCAGCCTCCTGAGTAACTGGGTTTACAAATGCACACTACTGCACTCAGCTTCATTTTTATTTTTATAATGATGTTATATTTAACGATTTAAAGGATATAATTTATGGGGCCTCAAAAGTTGAAAATGAAAATCTTTATCAATGAGTAAAATTCTGTCAGTCTTGCCATTGAGTAAAATAACTTTATTTATGTTAAAACAGAGCTGCTAAAGAAAATGAGGAGGATGCATCAATTGACACCTCTCAGGTAATCTAGATTGAGCTATTTGTAGTTATTTTTTTTTTTTTTTTTTTTTTGAGTTGTAGTCTCACTCTGTTGCCCAGGAGTGCACTGGCACACTCACAGTCATCCCAGTGTTGACCTGCTGGGCTCCGGTGAACCTTCCACCTCAGCCTTCCTAGCTGGAACTACAGGTGCACGCTACCACACCCAGCTAATTTTTTGATTTTTTGTAGAGATGAGGTTTTACCAAGTTGCCTGGGCTGGTCTTGAACCCGCAGTCTCAGGCCATCCACTCTCGCCTTGGCCTCCCAAAGTGCTGGGATTAAAGACTGAGCCACCAAGCCCAGCCTATCATTATCTTTTTCACCATTTTCACAATTATGGGGCATAGAATGAATTCTGTTCCTTCCTTCTACAGAGGGGTACTTGTTAACTGATCTACTATGCATAGGTGAGACTACCTGTTTCTTTTGCTCACCATATCATTTCATTGATTGTTTCACTCATTTCTGCATTCATGTATTTATTCATTTATTCATAAAAACAGATACTTCCTGAGTGCCTCCTTTTTTCCAGGCATTGTGCTATGCAAGGAGAATCAGTCTTGAATAAAACTAATCTGAAACCTATTATCATAGAAGCTAGAATCTATTGGGAAAGACAGGCCTTGAGTAAGTAATTACAAGCATGAGGAGTGTTACAAAACAGTGCTGTAGGAAAATACAGTAAGGAACCTGCCCAAGATCAGCGTTGAGACTGAAGGAAATCATGTTAAAGCTGAAACTGACACGAGTATACATTGACTAGTCAAAAAGTTGGGAAAACAATATTCCAGGTAGACAGAACTACATATTTAAAGATCTTGAGGTAGTAAAGAGGACATTTGAAGAAAGGGAATATATATACAGCATATATTTCTTTTACCTGGAGGAAGGAAAAAGGGTGGTAATATGTAACAAGGCTAGAGAGATAGGCAGGGGCAGTTCTGTGGAGACTTGTAACAATTTTATCCAACAAATATTTGTTAAGTATCTCCTATATGTCAGGTCTTATTTCAGGTTCATGGTCTTTTTATTTCTGTATTTATTTGTTTACTTATTTAGAGTCAGGGCCTCACTCTGTCTCCCAGGCTAGAGTGCAGTGGCATGATCACAGCTTACCTCACTCTCAACCTCCTGGCTCAGCCTTAGCCACCCAAGTAGCTGGGACTACAGGTGCATGCCACCACACCCAGCTAATTTTTCTTATTTTTTATTTTATCATTATTATTTTTTTGAGTTGGCATCTCACTCTGTTGCATAGGCTGGAGAGCAGTGGCACGCTCACGGCCACCCCAGCGTCAACTTGCTGGGCTCAGGTGATCCTTCCACCTCAGCCTTCCAAGTAGCCTGAACTATAGGCATGCGCTGCCATGCCTGGCTAATTTTTTTTTATTTATTGTAGAGATGAGGTCTTGCCAAGTTGCCCAGGCTGGTCTCAAACTCGTGGGCTCAGGCAATCCTCTCACCTCGGCCTCTCAAAGTGCTGGGATTACAAGCTTGAGCTGCCACACCGGCCTTTATTTTTATTTTTTATTTTTATTTCATTTTGAGAAAGCAGGATTTATTGAGCAGACAGAAAAGCTCCCACATTGGGAGGGGACCTGAAAGGGTTGCCCTTTTTTAATTTTTTTAAAGATGAGGTCTAGCTATGTTGCCCAGGCTGGTCTCAAACCCCTGGGCTCAAGCAATCCTCCCGCCTCGGCCTTTCAAGGTGCTGGGATTACAGGTGTGAGCCACTGTGCCTGACTTTTTTTCTGTTTTTAAAAGATTCTTTTGCTGAATGATGAAGAATGAACACTCCAGAATTCTTCTTTTCATCCAGAGCCACATGTATCTTCAAAGGAGCCTGACAGTAGCTATGGCCACTGGAATGATGAAAAATATTTACAGTGCAGAAAGAACAAATCCTTTTGCTTCAGAACTGACTCATGTTGATGAGCACGAGAGACAGTAATTTTTCCATTTCTAAATAGAGAAGATAAGGGCAACTAAGGCATAACTTTACACAGTTTTGTAACAGTACAACAAATCAACTTTTGGGAGATGACTAATTAGGTAGTTTAGGTAGTGGTTCTCAGTCACAGACCTTTTTGCAAGAATCTGATGAAAACTATAAATCATCTCCATAGAAAAATTAAAATTTTTCGTACAGTTTTTTGGAAGTTAACAGACTCTAAACCCCATCGATGGACCCCACACTAATAACTTCCACATTAAGCATTCAGGTGTGGTTAAAAATGCAGGGGCTCACTTTGCAGGTGCCTTAATTATGAAGAAACAACCTAGAAGTGGGCAAATAATTCATTTCAAAGAAATATGTATTTCGCATACACACACAATTTTTAAAAAAAAACTTCTTTCATTCTACTAGTAAAAGAAGACTTTTATAAAGCAAAAAAAAAAAAAGTTTATAGCTCTAGATCAAAAGATTATGGACCTGAGCAGCGATTGTCATCCTAGTTGACTTCTCAAACTAGCACAAGAATATAGCCAGTATTTTGGCTAATTGAAAGCAGGGGGAATGAGGAGAGCAGTGCCCATCTCAGCAAAAACAAATCTCTGCATAGACTCTCTCAAAACAGAACTAAATTGTTGGATTCTAAATGTTTTTTCTCACATGTTTTCAAGAAAAATTTTTTAAATTTTTTATATATGTAAAGACTACATTTTTCCAAGTACTTTCATATCATTTTGGTTCATGGAAAGGTATTCATGTCAAATGGTATGGCAGTTCCTCAAAAATGTAAACAGAATTACAATTTGACCTAGCAATCCCACTTGAGTATATACCCAAAAGTGAAGGTAGGGACTCAGACATATATTTATTATATTTATACACCCATGTCCATAGCAGCATTATACACAGTAGCCACAAGGTAAAAGAAACTCAAGTGTCCACTGACGGATGACCAATAAACAAAATGTGGTGTATACATACAATACAATATTATTCAGCCTTAAAAAGGAAGGAGATTCTTATATATATGCTACAAAGTAGATAAAACTTGAAGACATTATCCTAAATGAAATAAATGGGTCACAAAAGGACAAATATGATTCCACTTATATGAGGTACCTAGAGCAGTCAAATTCATGGAGACAGGAAGTAGAAAATGACTACCAGGACTAGGGGAGAGAAATAAGGAGTTGTTATTTACCAGGCAGGAAGGTTCAGTTTGGGAAGATGAAAACGTTCTTTGATGAGAATGCTGGTTGCACAACAGTGTGAATGTCCTTGATGCCACTGAACTGTATACTTGAAAATAGTAAATGTTATATTGTGTGTATTTTACCACTATATAAATATTTATATCAGCTTTAGCTCATAAGGATGATTACTGACATTTATGTAGAACATAAATTTGTTGTTAAATATACTGACATCACAAACCTGTCTTCTAAAAGATGTCCTCATTTTCTCAGTCTCGTGTTGTTTTGGAGTTGGGGTCTCTCTGTGTCAGCCAGGCTGGAGTGCAGTGGCACGATCATGGATCACTGCAGCCCAACCTCCTGGGCTCAGGTGATCCTTCCTTTTCAGCCTCCCAAGTAACTGAGACTACAGGTGTGCACCACCACACATCACTAATTTTTTGTTTTGGTTTGGTTTTTTGTTTTTGTAGAGACAAGTTCTCATTATGTTGCCCAGACTGGTCTTGAATTCCTAGACTGAAGCAATCCTCCTGCCTGAGCCTCCCAAAGTGCTTGGATTACAAGTGTGAACCACCACACCTGGCTCAGTCTTATTTTTTAATAATCCAAATAAAGTGTGCTATTGTGGCTACAACATGTTTCAATTTATAAACTCAATTTGCTTCATTTTTGTACCAACAGAAAAATCAAGAGGATCTGTGCCTGTGGGAGGAGAAATTTGGAAAATTTGTGGATGTCAAAGCTAATGGTAAAATTGAAGCTGGTGTAGTATTAAAACAGATCATTTCAAAATGACTGTATATCTCTATCTAAAGTCAGGCTCCTTGGTCTGTCAAACCTAAAACAAGAGGCATCTGTAAGATTAACAGAAATAATCAGATTTGGGTCTTCTATCCTTCAGTAATGAATTGCAACAGATATATAGTAATTATGTGCCTTTTATGGGGAGTATAAGAGAAGTGTGAGTCACACAGAGCTTATGGTCTCATGGAGGAGCCTAGGTCAGCACACTGTTTGCTCTGTCCAATAGATCAGACAGCTACAAATTCCACATTCTCTTTTGATAAGAGTCAAGTGATGAGAAACCAAGTTCTGCAGCTCACAGCGCCAATATTCCAAACCAGTGGTTCTCAGCATTATCCAAGCCCTCCCATCGTCCAGTGGGTGTGACATTTCTCACTAGGCTCAGTGATGGGGTTGAGGGGAGGAAGAGTTTGTCTTTTTAGGAAATGCCTTTCAGATACTTGGGGCTTATATGGTTAGAAAAAAACTTACTTTCCTTTTCCCTCCCCTATGGAATAAGAAACCCTTCCTACCTCCTTTGGAATCCTCATTCTACCCATTTATATCTACAGCATAGCATAATGGTCAGGGCTGACAGAATGTCCCAGATTTATAAGTAGTTGAGTTCTCAGGCTTCCCTTTTTGTAACAACATAATTTTTTTTTTTACCTTCTCTGTAGCATTCCTTTCCTGCAAACTCCTACAAATAAGAACCATTTGATGTCCAATACTTTAACCTAAGCTAAATTTTTTTTTTTTTTTTTTTTTTTAGTTGGAGTCTCACTCTGTCACCCAGATTGGAGTGCAGTGGCCACTCCCGGCCACCGCAGCCTCGACCTGCTGGGCTCCGGCAATCCTTCCACCTCAGCCTTCCGAGTAGCCGGAATTACAGGCATGCGCTACCATGCCCGGCTGATTTTTTGATTTATTGTAGAGATGAGGTCTCGCTGCCCAGGCGGGTCTCGAACCCTTGGGCTCAGGCAATCCACTCACCTCAGCCTCCCAAAGCGCGGGATTACAGGCTGAGCCACCGAGCCCGGCTCCTAAGCTAAATTTAAGTCCATGTTATATCTCCTAGGTATTTCCATTTTCCCATAGCTCTAAAATAATTGTTACATAAAGGATTTGTCTTTGGTTAAAGGAAATTTATATAACCACAATCACAGGGAAGGAGTATTTTGAGGAGTCAGTGAAGCCCCCTCAGGTGCCCTTAAAATGACATTTCCTGTAGGCAGTCAAAATGAGGCTGGCAGTAAGAATATGTGATCAGATAGTAGACACTTCATCATTTTATCTAGCAAAGATTAAAAGTGCTCAATATCCTTTGTTTCTAAAGAAACATGCCATGTATTTTGGGGAAAAGTCTAAGACATTGTAACCATATTTTACAGAGAGAAAGAGATTTATTATAACTGATGACACAGAGAGCTCCAGTATACAGCTAAGGCAATATAACTAACACTATGACCAGAACTTTGTCTTACACATTTTATGTAATGCCTGAAAATAACATCTTATGGAGAGTCAGTACACAGCATTGGCTGATTGGTCACAGCGAGCTCAGATCTCTTGGCCCCTAGTCTAGTCATCTTGCTACACTCATAGTTCACTGAATCTTCTTACGTTAGTGTCCCATTGAGAAACAAAGCTTGATCAGTATCCTGATCTCTACAGGTCCTGCTTCAATTGGTTTGGATTTTTCCTTGCATGGATTTGAGCATCTCTACGGGATCCCACAACATGCAGAATCACACCTACTTAAAACTACTGGGTAAGTGAAAAGAAGAATTCTCAATAGGAGGCTCTGGTTTCTAGATTGAGGAGATTTGAAAGGAACATTTATGTGATGTCTGAGCCAGCACTAATATGTGCCAGGCCTTTTTCTCCTTGTTGTTGCTTGTGGACCTTTAAGAACCTTCTTTGAATGATCCCCCAGAGCAGTGGTTTTCCATTGTTGTTTATCTTTTTTGGCAAAATTAGATAATTATAGAAAGTATAATGCTGAACCAAAAAAATATAAAAGAAGTAAAAATATGGAGCTGCTGTGATCAAAGTATGGAGAAGATCTTTACCTCTGAGTTTCACTTTCACCTCTCAAGGCCTTTTTCTGGAGCCCTGGAAGGATGTACTGTGAAAAATCACTGACCTAGAAAAAGGCTTTTACTGAAAGGGGACAGTAAGACAGAGAATGGAAAAGTGTGGCATCTCATATTACCCTTGATTCCCTCAGGGATATCAGGCTAACACTATTGACAAATAGATGGCAGAGACATCAAACTAAGGAAACAAAACCAAAGAGAAACAGAACCTGATGTGGTTGCCAGGTAAAGGTGCTGTTTATTTGACAGGCAGGCATAGTGACAAGTCCATCAGAAACTGTGCTGCTCTTGGCTGGGCTTGGTGACTCAGGCCTGTAATCTCAGCATTTTAGGAGGCCAAGGTGGGAGGATTGCTTGAAGCCAGGAGTTTGAGACCAGCCTGGGTCTCTACAAAAAAGTTTTAAAATTAGCTGGGCATGGTGGTGGACATCTGTAGTCCCAGGTACTAAGGTGGCTGAGGTGGGAAGATCACTTGAGCCCAGGTGTTTGAAGTTACAGTGAGCTATGATTGCGCTTCTGCACTCCAGCCTGAGCAAGAGAGTGAGACCCTGAACTCTTAAAATATATATATATATCAGCCAGACTTGGTGGCTCAGCCTGTAATCCCAGCACTTTGGGAGGCTGAGGTAAGTGGATTGCCTGAGCCTGTAGGCTCGAGACCAGCCCGGGCAACTTGAGAAGACCTCCTCTCTACAATAAATAAAAAATTAGCAGGGCGTAGTAGCACATGCCTGTAGTTCCAGCTACTTGGAAGACTGAGGCGGAAGGATCACAGGAACCCAGCAGGTCAACACTGGGATGGCTGCGAGTGTGTCAGCCTGGGCAACAGAGCGACACTCCACCTCAAAAAAAAAAAAAAATCACGATGCTGCTTTCATACCAACATGAGCTCTGAGTTCTATGCCTCCCACTCCAAATTTAGTTCCCAGCCTTGCCCCACTAAGCACAGTGGAAGCCTGTTGGGACACTTTTCTTTTTTTTTTTGGCATCAGAGAAGTACTCTCAGAATTCATCAGCAGATACTTACTATGTGCTTGCTATGTGCAGACAATTCCCTCCTACAAGAGTTATTTAGAAAAGAGATCGCCTAACATCAGTAAACGTACCTGATCTCAAACCAGGCAAAACGGGGACCAAAGGGAGGCCCAAACTTTAGCTGTACAATGACCACTTGTATATCTAATTCTGAATTGTACCCCACATCTTTAAAATAAAATAAAATAAAAATTTTTTTAAAAAGAAAAGAGATCTAAGATGGGATCGTGTGCTAATTAATTGGATAGGAGGAGGTGCCAAAGGAATCAAAGAAGGAGGATCGCATTCACCCAGGTCAGGTCAAGAAATCTTTAGGGAAGTGGTAAGCGTTGAGCCTTGAAAGACTCATGGGACTTAAGTGTTTTCAGGGGAGAGTGGAGCTATTCTCTTTATTAATAATATATTTGTGTTGATAATTGATAATAATCCTTGTGTTTCAGTGATGGAGATGCTTACCGTCTTTATAACCTGGATGTCTATGGATATAAAATACATGACAAAATGGGCATTTATGGGTCAGTGCCTTATCTTCTGGCGCACAAACGAGGCAGGACCATAGGCATTTTCTGGCTGAATGCCTCAGAAACACTAGTGGAGATCAATACAGAGCCTGCAGTAGAGGTGAGCTATGGATCATGGCTGCATGCCATACTTACAGAAGAAATAAAACCACTGCAGTGTAGTCACAGCTATTGTCTTTGTAGTGGCAGTTCTCTGACTTCGTAGTATAATCAGTGAATGTCAGTACTATCTACTAAAAGAAGAGACTTACTCACATACGGATAGATGTTGTCAGAGGGAAACTTCTCACATTTTCATTCCATTCCCTTTCCAGTATATGCTGACCCAGAAGGGCCCAGTTGCTGCTAAACAAAAGGTCAGATCTCGAACTCATGTACACTGGATGTCAGAGAGTGGAATCATTGATGTTTTTCTGCTGACAGGACCCACACCTTCAGACATCTTCACACAGTACTCACGCCTTACAGGTATTTGGATGTAAAAGTGCTGGTTTCCAGTTCTGTTATATATCTTTTATCCCATGTATCACCACAGTAAGTTAATATTTGTTGCACACTATGTAGAATTTATAAACAACTAACCCAAGGGTTTAAAGTAGCAAGTATTCCTGCTCCTACTCTCATCCATTCAGTTCAGTTACACATTGCATTGAGTCTAGAACACTCTAATTCCTAATACTTGCCATCTGCCTTTCTTGGAGCCTTTAGCCTCTGGGCTTCCTCTACCTTTATCTCAGATAACCAGTATCCCAATCTGAAATTTTCTATTTTCTTCTCCAATAAAATATACTAATGGCTTTAGCATTAAAAGATTTCTTTTTTTCTTTCTGTTTTTTAAGTCAGGGTCTCGCTCTGTTGCCCAGGCTAGACTGCAGTGGCACAATCATGGCTCACCACAGCCTTGACCTCCTGGGATCAGGTGATCCTTCTACCTCAGCCTCCTGAGTAACTGGGACTAGAGGCGCACACCACCATACCCACTTAATTTTTTCTATTTTTTTTTTTTGTAGAGACAAAGTCTTGCTATGTTGCCCAGGATGGTCTCAAACTCCTGGGCTCAAGCGATCTTCCCACCTCAGCCTCCCAAAGTGGTAGAATTACTGGCATGAGCCAACTCACCCAGCCTAAAACATTTTATCTTTAGAAACCAGCAAGCTTCTCTCTAAGATCAGAAACAAGACGAGGCAGCCTCCTCCTTTCACCTCTGCTATGCAACATTGTACTGGAAGTTCTAACCAGAGTGATTAGGCAAGAAAAAGAAATAAAAGCCATCCAAATTGAAAAGGAAGAAATAAAATCTCTCTTTGCAAATGATATGATCCTACATATAGAAACTCCCAAAGAATCCACAAAAAACTACCAGAGCTAATAAATTTAGCTAAGTTGCAGGGTATAAAATAAACACACAGAAAATTAGTTATGTTTCCATACATCAGCAATGAACAATCCAAAAAAGAATTAAGAAAATAAGCCCATTAAAATAGCATTGAAAAAAATAAAATAATCTAGAATACACCTAACCAAGGAAGTGAAAGGCCTAAAAACTACAAAATATTCCTGAAAAAATTAAAGAAAGTCTAAATAAATTAAACACCATCCCAAGATCTTGGATTGGAAGACTTAATATTGTTAAGATGGCAATAATACTGGAAGTGATTTACAGATCCATTGCAACCTATCAAAATTCCAGTGATCTTTTTTGCAGGAGTAGCAAAGCTGATCTTCAATTTCATATGCGCTTGAATAGCTAAACCAATCTTGAAAAAGAAAAACTCAGTTCCCAATCCAAAGCTTACTTCAAAGCTATGGTAGTCAACAGAGTGTTACTAGATATATAGACCAGTGGAATAAAATTGACGTGGACCCTTTCAGTCTTGAGAATTATGTTTTTCAGCTCTGGAAAACAGTCTTATAATAATTCTTTGATTGATATTTTTCTCTCCTTTTTCTCTTTCTCCTCTACGGATTTCATGATCTCCTTCTGCTTTTTGTCTATTTTCTGAGCAATTTTCTCAAGTTTATCTTCCAGGCCTTGCATTCATGCTATCAATATTGCTTAAGTGCACTTTCTTATCCTCTTATTCTTCCTTGGTTTTTTGTTTTTGCTTGTTTGCAAAACACTCAGAAAACATTTATTACCCTAACATTTAAAAACCAAAGTAGCAAAAGTGTTGGTACCATAATTTATGTAACCTATTTCACTGGGACAGACTCAATGCTGCCTGTATAATTTTAAGTTTGTTGAGCATCTAAGTATTTTCTTTCTTTCTTTCTTCTTTCTTTCTTTCTTTCTTCCTTCCTTCTTTCTTTCTTTCTTTCTTTCTTTCTTTCTTTCTTTCTTTCTTCCTTCTTTTTTAAGAGACAGGATCTCACTCTGTCACTCAGGCTGGAATACAGTGGTGCGATCATAGCTCACCTAGAACTCCTGGGCTCAAGCAATCCTCCTGCCTCAGCCTCCCAAGTAGCTAGGACTACAGGCACACATTACCATGCCTGGCTGAATTTTTTTTTTTTTTTTTATAGACAGGGTCTTGCTATGTTGCCCAAGCTGGTCTTGAATTCCTGGCCTCAAGCAATCCTCCTGCCTCAGACACCCAAATTTCTGTGATCTCCTAAGTATTTTTACCCCACTTCTAAAACCTCATGAAGATTTCAGAATAGCACACAGCATTAAATGACATTTATTGTTCCATAAATTATATACAGGTTGAGGATTCCTTATCCAAAATGCTTGAGACCAAAAGTATTTCAGATTTAAGGTTTTTTTGAATTTTGGACTTTTTGCATTATACTTACCAGTTGGCCATTTCTAATCTAAAAACTTGAAATCTAAAATGCTCCAGTGAGCGTTTCCTTTGAGCATTGTGTTGGTACTCAAGAAGCTTCAGATTTTGGAGCATTTCAGATTTCAGAGTTTCAGATCAGGATACTCAACCTGTATTTGTTTTATGCTATCCTAGTCTTGTTTAAGAGTATAATATATATATTTTTTCTCTCTCTAGAGATACCAGTGGTAAAGTTTTGATATTTACTTTGATTCCTTGCATTGTCCCTGTTTTCTCAGAGATCCATTTATTCTATTTCTTTATTTGAGTCCCTATCTCTAATTCTGGAGACTTTGCTTGAATGTGGGATTGACCCTTGGTCACCATTTATATTTATTGGGAAGGCTCTTCCTGGAAGCTCTGTGTTCTAGCACTAGGGGTGGGAGTGTCTCTGCCAGTGTTCTGGGAGCCTGGATGAGTCTCATGTTCCAGCACTAGGGGTGGGAATGCTAGTATCTGGGAGCAAGGATGAGCTCTTCCCTCATCAGTAGCATCCTCACAAGCACCCGAGTGAGAGCTTCCTGGGCTTTGATCAACAGTTACCACCCTTCCCTGCCTGCCGCCTTCCAGATTTTCATTGAAATTACTCCTCTCCCTTTCTCTTGGTTTGGGTGGCTTTATTCCTTTTTCTTTACTCTGGTTTTAGTGGGAGGGGAAGGTGCTTCATATTGTTATTACATGTGTTGATTATAATTTCCTGACATTTCTTCCTGACTTCAGCCTCTTTCCCTTCTGGTCTCAACACTGCTCTCTAACTTAATTTTCCTAAAACATAGATCTGAAAAGATTACTTCTTGCCCATCCTTGGAAGGCTTCCCATAAAACAAGATTCAGCATGCCTAACCTGAATTACAGGGCCCTTTACAATCTGACCTTCTTCAGTTTCGTTTTCTAGTCTCTCTCACATGGTAACAGCCTGGAATACTGATATTTCCTAAGCCTGTCATGTGGTTTTCTGCCTCCGTGTCTCTTCTATTCCCTGTACCTGGAGTGCTCTATCTGTTCTCCCTGTATGGTGCGCTCCTACTTATTCTTTAAAGTCCACACCAAGCATTACCTCCTCTAGAAAGCCTTTTAGGACTCTCCACTTCAGTGCAGCCAGAATTCGTTAACCTCTCTATGTTCCGATAGCACTAGACAGATAGCCTTAACATAGTTATACTTCAGAGCAGAACATTTTATTTATACATCTGCCTCATCAGTCAGGTCGTTATTTCCATGAAGGCAGGAACTGTGCTTTCTTCTCCTTTATATTCTAAGTACAAGCTCAATACTTAGCACCCTGATGACATTTGGGAAATTTTTATAGAATGGATCATGATCACTATGGTGGCAGTTGACGTAGTTGCCATGTTCCTTTTTAGGCACGCAAGCCATGCCCCCTCTGTTCTCCTTGGGGTACCACCAGTGCCGCTGGAACTATGAAGATGAGCAGGATGTCATTGCAGTAGATGCAGGATGTGATGAACATGACATTCCTTATGATGTCATATGGCTGGACATAGAGCACACTGAGGGCAAGAGGTATTTCACCTGGGACAAAAAAAGATTCCCAAACCCCAAAAGGATGCAAGAGCTGCTCAAAAGCAAAAAACGTAAGGTAAGATGAGCTGGCAGTTCTGAACCTTGTAATTACAAGCCTTCTTAAAATTCTTAAACTTGCCTTGGCACAGTACTAGGAGAAAACTGTCTGATTTTTTTTAAATGGCCATGAAAATAGTAGCTTCAAATGTGATTGTAACTGTGGTAACAGAGAAAATGAGTGGTGAAAAGGTGGTGATTCCATCTGTCCCTACCTTGGTTGTCTAGGTCCCCATGGATAAAGGGGCCTAGCATTTTCAGTTCCATTTGTTTTTGACACTCTGCAGTAATATGGTGGATTCCTTCACTCAAAATTTGGTTCTGATGTCACAAATGATGACACTACACAAGCACCAAGAGTGTATGAAAAAGTTTATTCCTAATAAAATGAGGCTTTCTGGAGAGAGAAGACTAGCTCCCAACCTGGTTTGAAAATGATTTGAGAGAGCTGGGAAAAGAGACTAGCTTGGCTTTTATGGTGGCTAGAGGGTGCGGATGGGGTAAGGATTCTTGACATGGGCTAGAGTTTGCATGGTTTGAGCTCTAGCTGGCACCAAAGGAAGGAGCACCAGAGTTTTTTTTGTCTATATGTCCAGATGTGGGCAGAAAGGTAAGGGGAATGGTGAGCCTTGAAAGCCCTTAATAGTCAAACATCAAGTTTGGTTTCAGATTGTTTATTACACTGTTTTTTCCTGCATGCTTCGCTAATGGACTCCACCTGCCAATCTTGCCAAGGAGAGAACTGAAATAGAAAATGGGGAGGGAGAGGCCAGGCTTGGTGGCTCAGCCTGTAATACCAGCACTTTGAGAGGCCGAGGCGAGTGGATTGCCTGACCCACCTGGGCAACTTGGTGAGACCTCATCTCTACAATAAATCAAAAATTAGTCGGGCGTGGTAGCGCACGCCTGTAGTTCCAGTTACTTGGAAGGCTGAGGCGGAAGGATCGCTGGAGCCCAGCAGGTCGAGGCTGCAGTGGCCAGAAGTGTGCCACTGCACTCCAGTTTGGGTGACAGAATGAGGCTCCAACTCAAAAAAAAAAATAGGGAGGGAGAGAAGCCAGTGAAAAGTGTATAAGGCTGCTTTCCGGTTCCAAGGGTGGTGGTAGTGGTTACAGCACTAATGAAAAGAGAGAGGGAGAAAAGAAAATGGAGAGAGAGAAGGGGTAAAACCCCATACATATCAATCAAATGGATACAGTCCCTCTCCTTGAAAGTCATATTGCCTTTTTGACCCCTTTGTTTGACCCTCCAGGCTTTTCACAGGTGGTCAGTCAATCCTGTTAACTTCCAATTTCCCAATTAATAAATAGCAGTGAGCTAGACAGTGTGATAAAGCACATTATTCCATCCAGTCATCACAAAACTATGAGGCAGCTGTTGTTACCCTATTCTTCAAATAATGAAACTGAGGTTTAGAGTGGTTTGGAAATTTGCACAAAGGCACCCAGTGAATAAGTAGCAGGGAAGAAGCTGAATTCTGGTCTGCCTAACTCCAGAACATCTGTCCTTACAAGCAGTTGCTTAATGAGGCCTTTGAATGCTCAAGATGCTGTGCTGGTGCTGAAGGGAATGCAGATATGAGCTCCTCAGGGCCTTACAGTGAGTAGAAGACAGATATATATATATACAACCATAATACAAAGCAATAACATCAGGGCCAAAGAAAAGTAGGGTGAGGGGCAGGCCAGGAGAGGGACGATTGTATCCTTCTAGAAGACTCAAGCAAGGCTTTGTGTCAAAGGTGCTATTTGTTTGTTTGTTTGCTTGCTTGCTTGTTTTGAGATCACACTATGTTGCCCAGGCCAGTCTCAAACTCCTAGGCTCAAGCGTTCTTCCCACCTCAGCCTCCCAAGTAGCTGGGATTACATATGTATGCCACTGCACCAAGCCCAGAGGTGCATTTTAGACAAGCTTAGCAGAGAAGTGGAGAGAGGGAAGAGGTCAATGTGATCAGAGGATGCAGCATCCGGGGGGGCATTTGGAAAGTAGCACAGAGCTGGTTTGACAGGAGAGCAAGGCATGTGAAGGTTTGAGTAGTGTGGGATCCAACTAGAAAACCTGGGACCTTTCCGAAGACTACTTTGTATGCATCTGGAAATATTAAAAATCTTTGAATAAGGGGTCAATATCCAGAAATATATAACAAACTCCTACAACTCAACAAGAAAACAAGCAATTAAAAAGTGGGCAAAGAACTTGAATAGACATTTCTCTATTATGTAGAAAATATAGAAGATACACAAATTGCCAGCACACATGTGAAAAGATGCTCAACATCACTAATCATTAGAGAAATGCAAAGCAAACCACAATGAGATACCACTTTATGCCATTAAAAAATAAGACAAACAGAAAATAACAAGCATTGGGGAGGATGTAGAGAAACTGGAACCCTTGTACACTGTTGGTGGGAATGTAAAATGGTGCAGCTGCTGTGGAAAACAGTATGGCAGTTCCTCAAAAAATTAAAAATAGAGTTACCATATGTCCAGCAATTCCACTTCTGAGTATATAACCAGAGGAATTGAGAGCAGGAACTCAAACAGATATTTGTACAGTCATACTCACAGCAGCTTTAGGCACAGGAGCCAAAGGTAGAAGCAACCAAAGTGTCCATTGACAGATGAATGGATAAACAAAATGTGGTATATACAGACAATGGAGTGTCATTCAGCCATAAACAGGAAGAAAATTCTAATACATGCTACAACATGGATGAACCTGAGGACATATACTAAATGAAATAGGCTCATCACAAAAAGACAAATACTGTATGATTCCACTATTCTGAAGTAACTAGAGTAGTGAAATTCATAGAGTCAAAAAGTAGAATGGTGGATACCAGGAGCTGGGAGGAGGGAATGGAGAATTATTGTTTAATGCTTTAATGGGTATAGAGGTTTAATTTGCAAGACAGAAAAGAGTTCTGGATATTAGTTGTACAATAATGTGAATGTACATACTTAACCCTAATGAACTATACACTTAAAAATAACCAAGGTGGTAAATTTTATGTTAGGTGTGTTTGACCACAATTAATAATTTAAGAAAGTTTTTGAGCAGTGGAGAATTAAACTTTAGCATGTAGCATGGATTAGGATAGAGATGAGGAAGGAGGGTTAAAAGGGTGTTCTAGCCAAGTAAAGTGGTATTGAGGTCCTCGACTGGTAGAAGTGATGGCCTTAGAAAGGCAAGGAGAGATGCTAAAGACATGGAGCTGTGGCTCACAGCTTTCCTCAAACCCCCTTCCTAATATGCCTGTACCACTGGACCTTGTAGGGCTTTTGTTTGTTTTTAACATGTTGTTCTTCTGGTTTATTTAATGTTTGCTTGTGTCCGTGTTATCTTAGCCTCTGTAGCTCTAGGTAGCAGGCACCCTGCCTACAAATCCTTTGTGTATAATATTTACCACCTAATACCCAGCACCACGGAGAGATGGAAGCTTAATAAATGCTATCTTTTTTTTTTTTTTAAGAAACAAGGTCTTACTTTGTCACCCAGGCTGGAGTGCAGTGTTGGGACCAAAGCTCACTGCAGCCTGGCTCATGCAATCCTTCCACCTCAGTCTTCCAAGTAGCTGGAACTATAGGCACATGCCACCATGCTCAGCTAATCTTTTTTAAACATTTTTTTAGAGATGGGGGTCTCACTATGTTGCCCAAGTTGCTCTTGAACTCCTGGCCTCAAGCTGTCACCTCCCTCAGCCTTCTGAGTAGCAAATGCTATCATAAGTACATGTATTTGGTTAGGTAGCAAAAATTACAAAAGAGCACTGGCCTAGTTTTGATATCAATTGAAATTTTCATAAGCACATGAAAGATTATAGGGTGTTACTGGTGTTTGAAATATTCCAAAACTAGTTTTTGTTTCTGAATAAAATTTGAACCCCAAAATGATGCTGAAAGCATATAAATAAACATGTCTCATATAAAACTGACAAGACCTTTAATCCTTTGTGTCCTGACAGCTTGTGGTCATCAGTGACCCCCACATCAAGATTGATCCTGACTACTCAGTGTACACTAAGGCCAAAGAACAGGGCTTCTTTGTGAGGAGTCATGAAGGAGGAGACTTTGAAGGGGTATGCTGGCCTGGTATGAATCACTTTAGACACTTATTATTGCCACTTGTTCAGACCCAATTAATGAAGGCTGCATGGCCATCCTTCTTGTTCCTTATAGATGTCTTTTGCTCCTCTAGCTAAAATTCCATCACCTAACTTAAAGAAGAGACAGTATTGCCTTCTTTATATCTTTCATAACACCTGGTACAGTATGCTTCATGTATATTTATCAATCGATAATTGAGTGAATGAATGAAAAATAAACAAACAAGCAAATCTCAGTGGCATGCTATTTCTTCAAGCAAAGAGAGGTAAAAATCAGGGAATGAGAAAAGGGGAGGAAGAGAAGAAGAAAAAGTCGTCCCGCCAGCTCTCTCCTTGCGATTGCACCTTGCCTTTTTCGCCCATACTTTTGACTTCTCAGCCTTTCATGAGTGACCTCAGCTGCCTCTGGCAACTATGGATTCTTCACTTCCAAAGTTATTAGTTTAAAGCCTTGGTAGAAACTCCCCAGTACCAAAAGGAAATCACCTCTCTGGCATGGCACTCTACCATAAATCCACATACTTTAGAAAAGCTCCATGCCTTTTTTATTTCCCATTTTATCACTTGAACACAATTCTCTATTCTCTTTAAAAACCAAGGGAGTCACTGCAGGACATGTGCTGTCCTTACTTGGGCTACCTTAGGCCATTAGTGAGGCACAAGCGCCATCCTGATGCTTGTTCATGGGCATTCCCCTGGGCCTCTGGTGTCAAAAGGTCTACTGACTGTCGCTGGAGCCCTGCATAACCTTCATTCACTTCTCACCAGACCACACCTCTGTCTTTTATGTTCGTTGCAAGGTGCCCATTTCCTAGCTCTTGCATCTGATAGCTTTTTTTTTTCTTTAATTGAGATGAAGTCTCACTATGTTGCCCAGGCTAGTCTCCAACTCGTGGACCCATGCAATCCTCCCACCTCAGCCTCCCAAAGTGCTAGAATTACAGGTGTGAGCCACCACGCCCTGCCTGATATCTTGTGCCTCACTGATGACCTAAGATAGCTCATGTCTTCCCAGGAGAACCACTGTTCCTAACAGGCTGTCTACTGTTCTGCCTCTACAGGTCTCTCCTCTTACCTGGATTTCACCAATCCCAAGGTCAGAGAGTGGTATGCAAGTCTTTTTGCTTTCCCCGTTTATCAGGTTGGTTTTTATTCTTTTTTTCTTTTCTAGTTACTTGAAAGGGTGAAAGAAGGAAAAAAATGATTGAATAGAACTACTTTTCTTTGTTGAGTAGCTCTTGATATATAATGCTTACATAAAAGGCAAGGATGGCACTACATTACAGACTTAGGTAGTGTTGGGAAAGGTGCCAGTATATTACCAAAGGCACAAAAACTGTGATTTAGACCTCTATTGTAATAGACTCTATGATACATCAAAGTACTTATTGCAGAGATTTATTGTATTTTCAAATTGCTATTTATTTTTAAATAAAATAGTATTCTATAACTATTACTTAAAGATGATACATGTGAAAATATTTTACAAAGTATATGTCATTAAAAGTGAAATATAATGCCATATCAATTATTTTAAAATCTGATAAGAACTACAGAGAGAACTTCAGAGACCACATCTGGAGAACTATTTGCAGCCAATTATGATGATATTGATGATGATAAGGAGGAGGAGGAAGATGATACCTAATACAAATTGAGGACTTGCTGTGTGCCAAGCACTGTGCTAAGCACTTTATGTGCATTATACTATTAGTTTTCACAATAACCCTTTGAAGTTGGAACTATAATTAAATTGAATCCTACAGAGGAAATTGAGGCATGGAGAAGTTTAAAAACTTGCCAATGTCACCCATCTAGTAAGTGATGGAACCAAAATTTGAACACAGGTCTGTTTGTCTCCCAAGCCCAGCTCTTAACCACTAAACTCTAGTTTCTGAGCATCACGTATTAGAACACTGGTACATAACTTAGGGCAAGGATAGACAAGCCTTGGGCCAAAATCTGGTCACCCTTATTCATTTCCCTGTTATCTATGACTGCTTTCGCACTATTATGGCAGAGTTGAGTAATTGAAAAAGAGACCTCATGGTCTGCAGGGTTGGAAATATTTACTATCTGGCCCTTTACCTAAAATGTACAGATCATGTTAACAAAGCAAATCTTTCAAAGATTAGAGAGAAGATAGACTCTTGTTATGCACAGCTATAATTGCCCTGAGTTCAGAGTTGTGGTAGATTAGACCAGAGCGGTGACTCACATCTGTAATTCCAACACTTTGGGAGGCCAAGGCAAGAGGATTGCCTGAGCCCAGGAGTTCAAGACCAGCCTGGGCAAGTTGATGAGACCCCCATCTCTACAATAAATTTTTTTAAAATTAGCCAGGTGTGGTGGCGTGCCCCTGTAGTTCCAGCTACTTGGAAAGCTGAAGCAGAAGGATCGCCTGGGCCCAGCAGGTCGTGGCTGAAGTATCTGTGATCATGCCAATACACTCCAGCCTGGGCAACAGAGTGACTCCAACTCAAAAAAGACAAAAACAAAAGACTTGTAGCAGATAATGGATGATAAAGAGCCTAAGCATGAACATTCACAATCTTTCCTACAAAGGTTTTTATGCCAAGGTCTTGGAGTGAACTTCCTGGAAAATATATATGTCACAGATAATACATTACAGCAGTCTTTTGTTCATCAACAAATATTTAGTGAGAGCTTTCTGTGGGTCAGGTACTACTATTCTAGGTGTTTAGGATTTTTAAATGAACATAGCAGACAAAATTCCCTGCCCTATAGAGCTTTATTCTAGCAGTGGAGCAGAGGACAGAGCATAGGTAATACACATAATAAATCAAAGGGATAAGAAAGGGAAATGGGGAGAGCAATGTTATAAACATCACTAATGTGGGAGATTTACTTCCTAGGGATCTACGGACATCCTCTTCCTGTGGAATGACATGAATGAGCCCTCTGTCTTTAGAGGGCCAGAGCAAACCATGCAGAAGAATGCCATTCATCATGGCAATTGGGAACACAGAGAACTTCACAACATCTATGGTTTTTATCAGGTAAGACATTAAAAAATAAGTCAGCTGGACTCATGTGGCCTTTCTTTGGGGCTGAAAGTCATTTGCTTTGTAATAGCTATACTATACTGTTCATTTCTCTTTTGTGTCTTTTCTAACTGCAATGAGTCTTAGGTAGTAGTCAGTATAGAACTTTTTCTTTTTCTTTTTTTTTTTTTTTTTGAGTTGGAGTCACACTCTGTCACCCAGGCTGGAGTGCAGTGGCACGCTCACAGCCACTGCAGCCTCAACCTGCTGGGCTCAGGTGATTCTTCTACCTTAGCCTTGCAAGTAGTTGGAACTATAGGCACGCACCACCATGCCCGGCTAATTTTTTGATTTATTGCTGAGATGAGGTCTCGCCAAGTTACCCAGGCTGGTCTCAAAGCCGTAGACTCAGGCAGTCCTTTCACCTCAGCCTCCTAAAGTGCTGGGATTATAGGTGTGAGTCACTGCATCTGGCCCAATACAGGGCTTTTTATTGTTTCTCTCTTTGCTTCTTTTCCTTCCATAATGAACTTTGAAATATTATGAGATTAATGAGGAAAGATAGAAACCTCTGCCTTGATGCGAGCCATTAGTAAATGGCACTCACTAGACACTACTTCAGACTTTTATTGATGCAGGCAGTGTATAAATCTGTAAGCAAAGATGATTAAAACAAATGTTTTGAAATTTCACAAATATCTGAGTACAGTGAGTCTTACATGTATACTAGGGGAGCAAGGTTTAGAATATGATACATAATTTCAATAAGTATATTTTGAATATATGGAGAAAGCCTTTCTTGAGTACTTAGCCTTCTCAATAAAGGTGATAGAATTGTCTTTCTTTTGCCAGTGACATCCAAAAGACTTGGCAGTCACTTATCCTAATTTAAACCCTTGATTCTTTGTTATTTTCAAAACATTACTGCATTCCTATGGCCTGCCCATGAATTGGTATTTTCCAGTGGGATCTGCTGGCTAGATATAGCAGTTTTCAGATAATATGTGTTTGCTTCTCAAACAACCTGTTGCTGTAACTGTAAAAATGCTTTAGTTAGAGATTTTTCTTATGAAGGCCAGGGCCAGTCATTTACCTTTCTGAAACTCGGTTTTTTTCACTAATGAAAATTATGTCTCAGAGGTTATTGTACAGATTTTATGAGAAAACCTTATAAAATGCCTAGTAATAGTAAATCCTGAATAAATGCTAGCTTATTGTTTACTATTATTTTGATGCTATTGTTAATCAAAGAAAATGCTCTATTAATAGAGGAGTTTAGAGTTGTTTTATTACATCATAAAGATTATTTGGTGGGTTTATTTTAATATTTCCCATTTCACATTCCTACCTACTGTTGACTTTTGGCATGTTAGACATCTTACTGGGGATGTCTGCAGAATGCCTAATCCAGTCATCTCTTTGAACTCTTTCTCCTTTGACTTTATAGCAAATGGCAACTGCAGAAGGACTGATAAAACGATCCAAAGGGAAGGAGAGGCCCTTTGTTCTTACACGTTCTTTCTTTGCTGGATCACAAAAATATGGTAAGGAGCGGCTCATGTCAGACTGAAAAACACAAGTCAGCAACCTGTGTTGTCTCACCACTTATGGTATTTATGGCTACTATGTTGATGCCTTCCTTTTCAATAGCCATTGGTCAAGCCTTTGACTATAGGTAGTAATGTGCCCGAAGTATGCATTTTGTCCTATGAGACAAAGTAAACACATTTTAATCAAGTTTGCCACTTGTTTCTCACTGAAGAAATGGCCACTTAGTTTTTGAGAGAGTGACTTCAAAGTATTCAGTTTGCTGGATGGTCATCTCTGATCCTGTCTCTTTGATTTATCAAAACCAGAGAGATATACCTCTAACACATTTCATTAACCACCTGTTCCACTTAGTAATATGGCTTAAAATAGATCTGGCTGTTGCTTGTGGTCAGGGTCATAACTGGATCCAGTTTACTATCTAATACAGATCTAGTTCAACTTAACCACCCCATGGCTGGCAGGCTATTTTAAGTGCCCTGGCCTTGCATAAACAACTGAGTGTAGGTCCTAGTTTGAAGAATCCAGCCATTACTATACTGTGAACAAGATTAGGCTTCCTACTCCACTCCTAAAAACCAGCCCCTAGCCGGGCTCGGTGGCTCAGCCTGTAATCCCGCACCTTTGGGAGGCTGAGGTGAGTGGATTGCCTGAGCCCGCGGGTTCGAGGCCCGCCTGGGCAGCAAGACCTCATCTCTACAATAAATCAAAAAATCAGCCGGGCGTGGTAGCGCATGCCTGTAATTCCAGCTACTTGGAAGGCTGAGGTGGAAGGATCTCTGGAGCCCAGCAGGCGAGGCTGCGGTGGCCGGGAGCGGCCACTGCACTCCAGTCTGGGCGACAGAGTGAGACTCCAACTCAAAAAAAAAAAAAAAACCAGCCCCTGTGGTACTCTGGAAAGGGCCAAGATACCAGCTCAGACAAAGATTCATGTGCAGAGATGCTCACCCATAGCATTAGTCCTTGAAACAAAAAATCAAAACAAAAATCTAAATATACAACAATAAGAGAATAGTTATAAAAATATGGTATAGCCATATGGTATACATAGGCTAGGCTATCATGAGTCTATTTAAAATGGTTGCTTTAATTGAAATTATGATCATGTGATCATGATAAATGAAAAAAAAGAGCACCTACATGTTTATATATTATCCCAATTTTTTGATTAATACATATTCGATGTACATATTTTCAGGGAACATGTGATAATTTGATACATTCATATAATCAAGTCAGGGTAATTGCTATATCTGTCACCTTTGTCTTATCTTTATATGAGGAACATTCAAATTATTCTTCTTCTCTAGCTATTTTTAAATGTCCAGTTAATTAATATTAAAACTATATAGTCACCCTACTGTCTGTCAGACATCAGGTCTCATTTCTTATTATCCCAGTTTTATGAAAAGTAAATGTATGGTAGTAATTTATATCAATAAGTAGGTAGGTAGATAGGCAGACAGATAAATATAAGAAAATTTGGTACTTTGGTGATTATGAGTGATTTTAATTTTCTTCTTTTGCTTATCTTTATTTTCCAAATTGCAAACAAACATCACTAAGAATATTTTAGTTAAAATATTTACCAGAAGCTGTTAAGAAAAGATAACAGAAGATATGAATATTAGGTTATCTTTGATCTCTAAAATGTTGGCCCACTGCTTGATCTACAGTACCTGTGTAGCCATCATCTTTGTCTCATTGTTTATGAGACATTATAAGAAACACTATTTTGTTAATTTATATGCTGAGACCAATAACCAAGAGACCTTCTGACTAAACAACCATATGAAACATGAGAACATCTGCATGTTTATATGAGCTTTCTTTCTTTATGAGAATGCTACCGTGTAAGTTTCAAAATTATTATATGGATAGATACATATATCACTTGATGTCAAGAAGAAATTATTAGAATCCTTTTTTTTTTTTTGAATCGAAGTATCACTCTGTCACCCAGTCTACAGAGCAGTAACATAATTGCAGCTCACCAAAGCCTCAACCTCCTGAGCTCAGGCAACCCTTCTACCTCTGCCTCCTGAGTACCTAGAACTATAGGCACATGCCATGTCTGGCTAATTTTTATTTTTTATTTTTTGTAGATACGAGGCCTTGCTATGTTGCCTAGGCTGATCTTGAACTCCTGGGCTCAAGCAATCCTCCTGCCTCGGCCTCCCAAAGTGTTGGGATTATAGTTGTGAGCCACTACACCTGGCTTAGAATATTTTTTTAAAGTTACAAACCCTTGAGAAAAAAAAAAAAAAAAAAAAAAAAAATATATATATATATATATATATATATAAAAACTGTCCATAGGACAGCCTAAATTTTTTATTGAAGATTAAAATAAAAATAGTTATCAAGACTATTTTGGTAGGAGATAGACAAAATGCTTCAGGAATAATCTAGATTCAGTAAAATAAGACTTTTCCTTTGGTGACTATCTTTAGTGGCATATAATCTATCATCACAAACTCTTATCATCTGTACAGCAAACAAGAACACTGGCTTTGGCATCAGTTTGCCTGGGCTCAAATCCTGCTTCTACCACTGAATACTGTGAAACTCTGGGTAGATAATGTATCCACTGTTTGCTGTATGTCCATCATCTGTAAAATGGAGTTTATTACAGTGTTTACCTATAATTAAGATAATTTAAGAAAAGAATTTTTCTTAACACCTGGCTTAGTATGGGCTTGATAAATGCAAACTATTGTTTTTACTACTGTTATTATGTGTCCCCTGTAAGGACTGTATCACGTCTCTCAAATTTTAGAGGGTTTTTTTTTTGGTGGTGGGTAGATGTGGGAGTAAACTGGGGTATAAATCAATGGAACAGAATAGAGAATCCAGAGAGTACAACACATATATAATCAATTGCTTTTCAACAAGTTGCCAAGGCAATTGAATGGATAAATGATAATTCTTTCAGTAAATGGTTCTGAAACAATGGTTATCTATGTGGGGGGAAAAATAAACCTGTGCCTTACTTCAAGTCATATTCAAAAATTATCTCAAAGTAGAATGTAGACCTAAGTTATGAAAGCTAAAAAAAAAAAACTTCTAGAAGAAAATATAGGAGAAAATCTTTGTGACTTTGAGATAGGCAAATATTTATTGGATAGAACACAAAAACATGAACCATAAAAGGGAAAAAAAAGCTAAATTAGACTTCATCAAAATTAAGAATGACTGCCCTTTCAAAGACATTGGTAAGAAAATGAAAAGGCAAAACACAGACTGGAAGAAAATATTGGCAATATGCACATTTATCTGTCAAAGGACTTGTATCTAGAATATAAAAGAACTTTTACAACTCAATAATAATAAGACTGACAACCTACTTTTAAAAAAATCAGCAAAAGATTTGAATAGACACTTTACACAGAAGATATATGGTCCATACATACATGAAGAAATAAATATTCAACATCATTAGTCATTAGGGAAATATAAATTAAAATCACAGAGACACAGTACTACATACTTATTAGAATGGTTAAATTAAAAATACTGATACTCTCATATATTGCTATTGAGAATGTAAAATGGTACAACCACTTTGCTAAACAGTTTGGAATTTCCTTAGAGTGTTTAACAAACACTAAAATGAGACTCAGCAATTCCATTCCCAGGTATATACACAAAGATAAATGAAAATATGTCACATAAAAATATGTACACAAATGTTCATAGCACCTTTATTTGTAGCACCTTTTATTTCCAAAACCTGGAAAGAATCCATATATGTCCATTGATAAGTAAATGGAAAAACAACTCATGATATATTCACCATGGAATGCTACTCAGCAATAGAAGGAAGTAAACAACGTTATGCTGAGTTTAAAAATAAAAGCTAGAACAGAAAAGAATATGTATTATGTTTCCATTTATCTGAAATTCTTGGGAAAAAATGAATCAATAGTCATAGAAATTATATTAATAGTTAGCTAGGCTGGGCTTGGTGGCTCAGCCTGTAATCCCAGCACTTTGGGAGGCTGAGGCGAGTGGATTGCCTGAGCCTGCAGGTTCGAGACCAACCTGGGCAACTTGGCAAGACCTCGTCTCTACAACAAATAAAAAATTAGATGGGCATGGTAGCACGTGCCTGTAGTTCTGACTATTGGGAAGGTTGAAGCAGAAGGATCGCTGGAGCCCAGCAGGTCGTCACTGAGCATGCACCACTGCACTCCAGCCTGGGCCACGGAGTGAGATTCCAACTCAGAAAAAAAAAAATAGTTGACTAAAGTAGGGAATTATTGGCTGCAAAGAAGTCCAAGGGAACTGTTATAGCCATAGAAATATTCTATGTCTTGTTGATGGTAGTTAAATGGATGTATGCATTTTTCAAAACCCTTCAAACTCTTCACATAAAATAAGTACATGTTATATGTACTTACTATATGTAAATTATGTCTCAAAGTTGATTTTTTAAAATGTTCTTCCATAATCAGACTTGAATTATAGTTCAAAAATAAATATAGCTTATTTTCTTAGAATGCTTGTTGTATAGATTTTAATAACTTTTCGCATTAGAAAATAGATATAAGCCAGGCTCGGTGGCTCAGCCTGTAATCCCGCGCCTTTGGGAGGCCGAGGTGAGTGGATTTCCTGAGCCCGCGGGTTCGAGACCCGCCTGGGCAGCGAGACCTCATCTCTACAATAAATAAAAAAAATCAGCCGGGCGTGGTAGCGCATGCCTGTAATTCCGGCTACTTGGAAGGCTGAGGCGGAAGGATCGCCGGAGCCCAGCAGGTCGAGGCTGCAGTGGCCAGAAGCGGCCACTGCACTCCAGTCTGGGCGACAGAGTGAGACTCCAACTCAAAAAAAAAAAAAAAAAAGAAAAGAAAATAGATATATTTTCATTGTAGGAAATCCGAATTTGTTTATTTTAAGGTAAGAAATCTATTTTCCTTGCCATTAATTTGTCTTTTGCATATAAGGACTATAAATATGAAATTGAATGCATGGGCTGATTTGTGAATTTTTTTTGTATTACCTTGTGACTGGTTACCAAAGGTGCTGTGTGGACAGGCGACAACACAGCAGAATGGAGTTACCTGAAAATTTCTATCCCAATGTTACTCACTCTCAACATTACTGGGATCTCTTTTTGTGGAGGTAAGATGAGTTCTTTCCTGAGGCTTGATGTGTGAAAAAATAAAAAGTGAGGGTGTTTTCGTCAAAGCTGGTCACAAATACCTCCTCATTAGCTGTTCGGGGCAGAAATAAATGTGGGAAAGAAAAATTGTGAGAAAGTGAAAGGAAGCAGGTTAGAGAGAAGAGGGAAAGGGATGCCTCAGAGCTATCTGTGTCTCATCACATCGAGGACATGAAATCAAGTTGTCAGAAAGGGAGCCAGAGTGCTTCATCCTCTCATCCTCCTGTTACTTCCTCCCGAGGTGCTCTTGATAACTGAGTTTCTCCTCCTGACATGTATGTTTTCTTCAAGTTGAGAAAAACACAGAAAACTACAAAGAATCTAGCAAATCAGAAATCATCCTTACAGAAATTCTTTCTATTCAGCAAATTTAAATTGGGTGACAGATTTTAACTGTGTTAAAACAAAAAGATATGCTTTGGGGAAGGAAAATTTAGTTAAAATAAGAGTCTTTGATGGACTGTCCTTCCTGCATCTTAAGAATTCTCTGCAGATAAGAGATCTCAGTATGGAAGGTGCTCAGTTTGGCAGCTGTTGCTCCTTAATTTTGGTAGGAGCAGAAGCAAATTAAAATCGCTTTTTTGATACATGTGTTTATGGCATTGGAACATATACAATACAAAGAATATATATATCCTGTTTAGTGGCTAAGCATGAAATTCTGTCTAAATCTCTAATTTTGATTATCTCCTTCTCTTTAGTTATTTCTATTTTTCCCTTAGTTCCATTGTTGCTTTTAAAGGAAATCAGCTTTCAGGCGCAGTGGCTCACACCTGTAATCCCAGCACTTTGGGAGGCCGAGGCAAGAAGATTGTTTGAGCCCGGGAGTTTGAAACCAGCCTAGGCAACACAGCAAGACCTTGTCTCTACAAAAAAGAAAATAACAAAGCCGGGCTCGGTGGCTCAGCCTGTAATCCCGCGCCTTTGGGAGGCTGAGGTGAATGGATTGCCTGAGCCCGCGGGTTTGAGACCCGCCTGGGCAGCGAGACCTCATCTCTACAATAAATCAAAAAATCAGCCGGGCGTGGTAGCGCATGCCTGTAATTCCGGCTACTCAGAAGGCTGAGGCGGAAGGATCGCGGGAGCCCAGCAGGTAGAGGCAGCAGTGGCCGGGAGCGGCCACTGCACTCCAGTCTGGGCGACAGAGTGAGACTCCAACTCAAAAAAATAAAAAAATAAAAATTACCCAGGTGTACTATTGTGCCTGGAGTCCTAGCTACTCAGGAGACTGAGGCAGAAGGATCATCTGGGCCCAGGAGGTCGAGTAAGCCGTGATCACGCCACTGTACCCCCAGCCTGGGTGACAGTAACAGTGTAAGACCCTGAATAAAAAAAAAAAAAAGAAAGAAATCAGTTGCCAACACACACACTTAATCAGACAGACATTTTGCAATTTCTGGGGTATATGGGCTCAGAAACATAGAAATGTAGCTCTTGAAATAAAGCCTCTGGCCTTTTGACAAGAAAAGAATATTTCAGGGATATATTCTCAGATCCCCAAACAAGCTGAGTAATGTAGTATGTGCTCCTTTGTTTGAGGCCATGATTTTTGTTTTTGTTTTTTGAGTCAGAATCTCACTCTGTCACCCAGGCTGGAGTGTAGTGGCACACTAACGGCCACTGCCTCGACCTCCTGGGCTCAGTTGATACTTCTACCTCTGCTTTCCAAGTAGCTGGAACTACAGGTACATGCCACTATGCCCAGCTAATTTTTTATTTATTGTAGAGATGATCTCTGCGCCAAGTTGCCCAGGCTGGTCTTTAACCCCTGGGCTCAGGCAATCCTCTCGCCTCCATCTCCCAAAGTGCTGGGATTACAGGCATGAGCCACTGCCCCAAAGAGGCCATGGTTTATCCTGTGATTTTGAGTACATACACTGCCCCTTCCATCGGTCAGTCTTTAAGGCATTATTTTACCTGTGTGCATCATTGATTTGAAACCTGGTTGCCTCACTTGGCCTCTCTTTGCCTAACCAGCTGATGTAGGTGGGTTCATTGGGAATCCAGAGACAGAGCTGCTAGTGCGTTGGTACCAGGCTGGAGCCTACCAGCCCTTCTTCCGTAGCCACGCCACCATGAACACCAAGCGGCGAGAACCCTGGCTATTCGGGGAGGGACACACCCGGCTCATCCGAGCAGCCATCAGAGAGCGCTATACCCTCCTGCCCTACTGGTACTCTCTGTTCTACCATGCACATGTGGCTTCCCAACCTGTTATGAGGTAAGAAAGCTTCATCCTTGTAGGGGCCCAGCAACCAGTGTATAATCCCCTCAGGCACTAGAGAATGCAGCAATTACACAGTGATTATAAGAGAAAACGTGAAGATATGTGTTTAATCAAGTTTCCATCCGCTTATTGAACACCAACTGTGAGCAGGGAGCTGGCTGCTGCGGATACAGAAGATAAAAAGCTAGATCCCTTGCTATTTTGTGACTAAAGTGTTCGTATTTGATAGGAGACAGAATAGAGATATTTCAAAAAGGAAGTGATTTTGTAATGGAATTCATTCAGTATTTAATCTATAAGCATCTTCTCTTAAAGAAAAATTTATTCTATTTGAAGGCAAAATCTGAAAAAGCAACTTTTTTTCTTTCTTTTTTTTTTTTTTTTTTGAGTTGGGATGTGAATGAAGTGGCATGATCATGACTCACTACAGCCTTGACCTCCTGGGGTCATGCAAACCTTTTACCTCAGTCTCCTGAGTAGCTGGAACTACAGGCACGTACCACCACATCCAGCTAATTTTTTATTTTTTGTAGAGACGAGGTCTCACTGTGTTGCAAAGACTGGTCTCGAACTTCTGGGCTCAAGCAGTTCTCCTGCTTCGGCCTCCCAAAGTCCTGGGGTTATAGGAATGAGCCACCATGCCTGGTTTGAAAAGCTAACTTTCTAGGTTAGAGAGCAATACACACAGAGTTCTGGATCAGCAATTCCTAAACTTGACTCGGGTAAGAATCACCTGGAAGGCTTTTAAAAATACAGATTCCCCACCTCCAAACCTGGAATCTCTTTGGGTAGGTCCCAGGAATCTATCTTAGACATTTCCCTGGTGATTCTAGCCATCAGCCAGGTTTAGAGACCACTGCTTTGTTACCATTCAGTAGGAAAGGAATGTATTATTACAAAGACTAGTGGATAAACTAAAAATAAGTTTTTCTTTTTAAAAAATATCTTTTCATCATGAAATTTGGAAATAATTATAACCATTAAGTTGATATCTGGATACATAGATATTGAAAGTTCTGTTGTTTTTATGGTCCCAAATGCCTCCTAGATAGTTGTGCGCAACAATAACAATAAAAACACAGCAATTTCTAGTTCTCCAGAAATGTTGCCAGCTTAAAAACAAGAAAATCCAGTTACTTCATTTAAGTCAATAATGATTAAATGATTCATGAAAGGCAGCAACAGCATGAAAAAAAATGACACAGAATTATCATTATCCCGCGCCTTTGGGAGGCTGAAGTGAGTGAATTGCCTGAACCCGCGGGTTCGAGACCCGCCCGGGCAATTTGGCGAGACCTCATCTCTACAGTAAATCAAAAATGAGCCCGGCGTGGTAGCACAGGCCTGTAGTTCCAGCTACCTGGAAGGCTGAGGCAGAAGGATCACCGGAGCCCAGCAGGTCAAGGCTGTGGTGGCCGGGAGTGGCCACTGCACCCCAGTCTGGGTGACAGAGTGAGACTCCAACTCAAAAGAAAAGAATTATCATCATTGTAAAATATGGTTTTATAAACGTTTGTTTTACACTAGAGGTGTTAGGCACTTGGACTTGCACCAAAGCTCTGGTTTTGCCTATTAGAATAGTATTTAGTGCTCAACAATGAGAAGGAAAAATCACATGTACTAGAATTCTCAGTATTTCATTGAAACATTTGAGTTAATAGAAAGCACCTTGATGTAAGAAAAATATAAAGTAATTATAGCAATTGTTCATAAAATCTTGAATCGTATGAAAGAGTCTTGGCTCTTTGGAGCTTTCCAATTTCCTTTGAGTGGTTAAAAATTAGATATGCAGCCGAGCTCAGTGGCTCAACCTGTAATCCTGCGCCTTTGGGAGTCTGAGGTGAGTGGATTGCCTGAGTCCGCGGGTTCGAGGTCTGCTTGGGCAACTTGGCGAGACCTCATCTCTACAATAAATCAAAAAATTAGCTGGGCATGGTAGCGCATGCCTGTAATTCTGGCTACTTGGGAGGCTGAGGCGGAAGGATCACCGGAGCCCAGCAGATCGAGGCTGCGGTGGCCAGGAGCGGCCACTGCACTCCAGTCTGGGCGACCGAGTGAGACTCCAAATCAAAAAAAAAAAAAAAATTAGATATGCATACTTACCTGGCAGGGGAGATACAATGATCACAAAGGCAGTTTTCCCAGGGCGAGGCTTATCCATTGCACTCCAGATGTGCTGACCCCTGCAATTTCCCCAAATGTGGGAAACTTGAATGTATAAATTGTAGTAGTGGGGGACTGTGTCCATGCTCTTCCCTGGTTTTCCTAGGTTTAAAAAAAAATTAAATATATAAGTGATTGAATTGCAGTAAGACATTAATGATGTTGAAATGAGAATTTGTTTTCTTTCCCCAGGCCCCTGTGGGTGGAGTTCCCTGATGAATTAGAGACCTTTGGTATAGAAGATGAATACATGCTGGGTGAGCATTTCTTGATTAATTATAGTTATGATAAACACTAATTGTGTTTTATTATGTCTTCTAGTGTAAGAGCACTAAGAAAATCCCTAATCCTAAGAAAGCCAAAAAACAAAAATAAAAGAAATTCCTTCACCAAGATTTCTAATGCCTTAGTGGGATCATAACTCTATTTTATTGTGCTGTGGCATTTCTCATGGTACTATTCCTATTAAATTCTATTTGTGGGTGTCATTTGGGATTCTTGTTCTGGATCCACTCCCATAAGCCTTGTGAGACCACTACAAGGAAAGGAAGTAGGAAATGGCTATAATAAAGAACCAGAAGAGCTTATTTCATGTGCAATTTTTCTTTGGTTTTTCTTTGGTTGACTTCTTCAACAGGGATTACCTATCAAATTCAGGACATGGAAGTTTATCATCTTAGGAACAGGACTCAAGAAACTAGGCTAAACAGACTTGCTCAAAGGATGACTCCCATCTGTAAACAGTGGAAACCTCCACATGTAAAAAACAAATGAACAAAAAAACTGAGCTACTTCATTGATAGGTCTCAGGTTAATGCTCACTGCCTTGGAGAAATTTCTTTAACCACTCCTTGTTTCCTTATGCCTAATTCTACCTGCCATCCCACTCAGTCCTCCTGTTAAGTCAATCTCTCCTATTCCATAATTTTCATTCCATTTTGTAATTTTGCCTCTTTTGGTACTTGTCTTAACTCTAATTAATTTGTAGCTATTTTTTAATATTCATCTTCACGAATGTAAAATCCATGAGAGCAGGGATCATGCTTATTTTATTGGCCACTATATTTCTCCACAGCCTAGTATGGTGCCTGACACTCAGTAGGCATTCAATAAATAAATAAATAAATATTCAATAAAAGAGTCAATTCATAAATTGATAGATTTTACATATGTTGTGCCAAGATCAATGCAAAATTCATAATTCAGATTGCTTTTAAGAAAATGACAACTTTCCTGATGATAACTGCCCAAGCAAAAGGACTGGAGTATCCACGCTGACCACACTTCTGGATGACAATTGTGGGTTCACCATCATCAGCATAACTCACAACAAACAATGAAGCACTTGGAGAGATGCAATTGTGCTTTCAGACTACTAGCACTCTAGCAGTTATGCACAAAATGAGACAGATGGGCTGTGTCAAGATCCTTTCCTATAATCTCTATATACCATAAGTGCATGAATGATGGGTGATTACCTTTTTGAACATCTGTCCTCTTTCTAACAGTGTATCTCTCTGACAGTTCATTGGTTCAAGTCATCACAGTTTCTTCCTTTGCTAAGTTTACAATGGAGTGATCTTCAAAACCATGATAGCTAGTGCTCAAAGGGAAAGGTGTTTTCGGACCTCTTATAAAGATACTCAACTTTATTTTTTCTCACTTTTTAGGAAGTGCTTTATTGGTTCATCCAGTCACAGAACCAAAAGCCACTGTGGTTGATGTGTTTCTGCCAGGATCAAATGAGGTAAGAATAACAAATAGCCACATATCTGATGTGTCTCATCACTCTCATCCCTTTTTTTCTTTTAGAAAATAGATTCCTTCATTATGCATTTGTAAACACAGCCCAAATGACTGAAACTGTAGTAACTGATGGTTCTTGTAAGTCATGACCACTGTCTTCAGAGGTCAAGAAACTTAATGGAAGATACTGGGGAGAAAGATGACTCCAAAGAAGATCAGAATGATGTTTTACCTTCACACTTTTATTTGCATTAGTGACTCATTAACACACTGAGGCACACTGTACTACAAGATATCAAACTCTCGGGGAGACAAGTATGAAGAGACTTTGGTTCTGAATCCTGAGTTGTGGGTACCAAAAGCTGATCTCAAGACACCAAAGTGGGTAAAAAGTAACAACTCTATGCCCCGTAGCTTCCTCCGCTCTCTCATTAGTTATTGTCATTAATAACTGTCACTGTATAAAATACCAGCCTGCTGAAACCCAGGGCACTGAACCCAGGCAAGGCATAAGGCCGAGCAGAGAGCCATGGGTAATAAGAGCATCAACCTCCAGAAACAGAACACAGATGTATCCAGTGAGGCCAGGAGAAGAGCTGGGCAGAAACTTAGGGCTCCAGACAAGAGAGGAGAGTATGGAGTGGAGAGCAGGAAAAAGGCAGACCCCAGAGAGTCCTTAAGCACAGCAGCATCGCCACAGGCTTCAGCAGGCTGTGAAAGCCATGGCAGCACTGAGCTCATGTGGAACCGCCATGGCAGACGGGGAGTGGCAAATCACTGAGGCAGGTCTCACTAGCTCCTCAGTACTGTCAGGTACTGCGATGGCAGCCCCATGAAGCCATGTCCAGTGCCGTGGTCTCCCTCAACCAACTTCACATGTTTGGTTTTTCTATTAGTTCTCTGAGGCTGCTGTACCAAATCACTACAGACTCGGTGGCTTCAAACAACAAAACTTTATTCTCTTACAGTTCTGGAGGCTTGAAGCCCAAGATCAAGTTATCAGCAGGGTTGGTTCCTTCTCCGAGCTTAAGGGGAGAATCTGTCCCATGTTCTTTCCTGGCTTCTGTTGGCTGCCGGCTATCCTTGCATTCCTTGGTTTGTAGCTACATCACTCCAGTCATGCCCCCATCTTCACATTACCTTCTCTTTTGTGTGTCTCTGTCTCCTCTTCTGTCTTTTGCTATAAAGATACTTGTGGTGGCATTTAAGGCCCACCTGGATAATCCAGAATAATCTTCTTGTCTCAAGACCCTTAGCTTAAATCTGTGACCATAGAAGGTAATATTCACTCCTTCCAGGAAGTAGGATTTGAATACATAGAGTGTGTGTGTGTGTGTGTGTGTGTGTGTGTGTGTGTGTGTGTGTATTTTAGAAGCAGGGTCTCATTTTGTTGCCCAGTCTACAGTGCCATCATACCTCACTGTAGCCTAGAACTCCTGAACTCAAGCAATCCTCCTGTCTCAGCCTCCTGAGTAGCTGGGACTACAGACAGATACCACCATACCCAGCTGTTTTTTTTCTTTGTAGAGTTGGGGGTCTTGCTTTGTTTCCCAAGCTGGTCTCCAGTCCTCAAGCGATCTTTTCACCTCAGCTTTACAAAGTGCTGGGATTATAAGCATGAACCACCATGCCTGACCTGGAAATGAATGTATCTTTTGAGGAGCCACCATTCTTCCCGCTATGCTTGTCATTATTGGTAGGATCAGGCTTTTATCCAGAATGTTCATGAACTATGGTCTGTCTTCTTGATTTTTGGAGTTCTGAAGAGTTGAAGACTCTTTACTAAGGTCCCCCTGCCAAGTAGGAACCTGAGATAAAGGTTAAAAACAACAGCTAGGCCGGGCTCGGTGGCTCAGGCTGTAATCCCAGCACTTTGGGAGGCCGAGGCTAGTGGATTGCCTGAGCCCGTGGGTTCGAGACCCACCCAGGCAACTTGGCAAGAACTCGTCTCTACAATAAACCAAAAATTAGCCGGGTATGGTAGCGTGTGCCTGTAGTTCTGGCTACTTGGAAGGCTGAAGCGGAAGGATCGCAGGAGCCCAGTAGGTCAAGGCTGCGGTGACCGGGAGCATGCCGCTGCACTCCAGTCTGGGCGACAGAGTGAGACTTCAACTCAAAAAAAAAAAAACAACCAGCTAAATAAATGGTCCTGCCAAACATTTCTGCTGATAGTGTCTCAGATTGATTCCAACAAAGCAGTAGGCTCCCATTACAAGGAACTAGCTCCCTTTCCAACTTAGCCACAGATTTTTACTCCTGATTTATTATCATTGCAAGCACATTGTTGTGACTGGGTATTGTATTCTTTCAGCATTATTTCCCAACATGTTCTATGAGTGTTTCTCTCTCACTGCATCTTCACTTGCTATATAAAAAATGTGACAATCCAGCAGGTGAACTTGCAAAATAGACTCTGTGGCTGCCAGAAAGTGTACTGGGCTAGAAGAGAGAAAAAGAAGTGCTTGTTTTTATGCTGCTTCTGATAGTATCTTAAGGTTTAGCCCATCAAAGTACTTTGCAGGACCTTTTAAGTACTTCAGCAACTAAACCCCCTCAATAGGGATCCCAGATAAGAATTATATTCCTGAATTGAACTTTGCTTTAAAAAAAAAGAATACTATAGTCATAGTCCAAGTTTCCATTTGTTTTCCTCCCAAATCTCTGATACTTTCCTTTTCTCCTGACTCTTTTGTAATTTATTTGCCTGCCGTGTGCTTCTCTTCTTCTTTTTCCTCTTTTCCATCATCTCTTTTACTACTAGAACCATTAAGTTTTTAGAAGCCAAGTAGACTGTAAGATCCATAAGGACAAGAACTGTGTGTTTTCTGTCCACTCACATATATCCAGCATCTCTCACAGTGCTGGGCACATAGTAGGTTGTTCAGTAACTTTTGGATGGATAGATGGACAAATGGCCTTGTTGGTAAATGAATCAGCCACCAACCTTTGAGATCTTTTTTTTTTTTTTTTTTTTGAGTAGGAGGCTCACTCTGTCTCCCAGGCTGGAGTACAGTGGCATGGACACAGCCATTGCAGTCTCGACCGACCTGCTGGGCTTAGGTGATCCTTCCACCTCAGCCTTCCAAGTAGCTGAAACTATAAGTGTGTGCCATCACTCCTGGCTAATTTATTTATTTATTTATTGTAGAGACGAGGTCTCGCCATATTGCCCAGCCTGGTCTCAAACCCATGGGCTCAGGCCACCCTCTCACCTCGGCCTCCCAAAGTACTGGGATTACAGGTGTAAGCCATCACCCCTGGTGAGATCTTCTTAAAAGCATATGTTCAGCCAGGCATGGTGGCTCATGCCTGTAATCCCAGCACTTTGGGAGGCAGAGGTGAGAAGATTGCCTGAGCTCAGGTGTTCAAGACCAGCCTGGGCAATTTGGCAAGACCTCAACTCTACAATAAATCAAAAAATTAGCCAGGCGTGGTGGCACACGCCTGTAGTTCCAGCTACTTGGAAGGCTGAGGCAGAAGGATCACCTAAGTCCAGCAAGTCAAGGCCACAGTGGCCATGAGCATGCAGTGGCCATGAGCAGGCACATGCACTCCAGCCTGGGTGACAAACTGAGACTTATACTAAAAAAGAAAAAAGCATGTATTCCCCCCTAACTCCTACCCAATGTATATATTTTTAAAGTTATGCTTACTTTAGCTTTCTGATTATTTGAAATTCAGAGAAGCAGATATTTTACCAAATAATGAAACTGAGAACAGAATTGTTCATATACTCTTTTTCACTAAGATTCATTGCTTTTTAGGTCTGGTATGACTATAAGACATTTGCTCACTGGGAAGGAGGATGTACTGTGAAGATTCCAGTAGCCCTGGACACTGTAAGTTATTTTCAGATGATTATTTCTACCTACTGGGCTTGGGCTGCTATAAGAAAATACCACAGTCTGGGTGACTTAAAAAACAGAAATTTATTTTCTCACAGTTCTAAAGGCTAGAAGTTCCAGAACAAAGTGCCAGCCAATTCAGTTCCTGAGCAGGCTGTCTCATGTTTCTTCTTACAAGGACACTATTCCTATTGTATCAGGTCCTCACTCTTATGACCTAATTTTTAACCTTAATTAACTCCACATAGGTCCTATCTCCAAATATAGTCACATTTGGAGCTGGGGATTCAACATATGAATTTGTGGGGGACAATATTCAGTTCATAATGTTCCCATGTAGAAAGAACCAAGGATGTTCGTGTTCTGTGTACTAACACATACATATAGAGACAGCAAGGAGATTAGTGGTTACCTAGGGCTGGAGCAGGGGGAGGGATTAGGGAGTAGTGGGGAGTGACTGGTAATTGGTACAAGGTTTCTTTTTCGGGTGACTGAAAATGTTTTAAAATTGATTGTGGTGATTGTTGTATGACTCTGAGAACTGCTTAATTACACACTTTAGGCTGGTAAATTGTACTGCATGTGAATTATATCAATAAAGCTGTTAAAAGGTGGGGGGGGGGATAAAGAGCTTAAAAATACATATACTCTGACCTCACAGCATGAAACATTGGGCACAAGCACAACTCATTCCCGTATGTTTACATTTATGTGTCTAAGAAGAACAATAACAATGAAAATAGAGAAAACGTGGCAATCACCATGTGTGCCATATAGAATGTTCTTCTACAGAACTAAGTCAAAAAACTTGAATTTTCATTTGTAACCTTGGGCCTCTAGGCCCAAGAGAATGTATCAGTTATGATGTTAGAATCAACGTGGCCCATCCAGTCAATCTTTTTTTTTTGAGTTGGAGTCTTGCTCTGTTGCCCAGACTGGAGTGCAGCAGCACACATGGCCATCTCAGTGCTGATCTGCTGGGCTCTGGTGATCCTTCTGCCTCAGCCTTCCAAGTAGCTGGAACTACAGGCCCACACTACCGTGTCTGGCTAATTTTTAAAAATTTATTGTAGAGATGAGGTCTCACCAAGTTGCCCAGGCTGTTCTTGAACCTCTCACCTCAGCCTCCCAAAATACTAGGATTACAGCAAACAGTCTTGAGTTTCTTTCTTTCTTTTTTTTTAACTTATTTATTTATTTATTTAGAGTTAGGGTCTCACTCTGTCATACAGGCTGCAGTGCAATGGCATGATCATGGCTTACCACAGCCTCAACCTCCTGGGCTAAGGTGATCCTTCCACGTCAGTCTCCTGAGTACCTGAGTACCTAGGACTACAGGTACATCGCCATACCCAGCTAATTTTTTTTATTTTTCATGGAGACAAGGTCTTGCTATGTTGCCTAGGCTGGTCCTGAACTCCTGGGCTCAAACAATCCTCCTGCATTGGCCTCATAAAATGCTAGGATTACAGGGGTTAGCCTCTGTGCCCAGCCCTGCCTTAAGTTTCTAAAGGATAGTTTCTTCTTGTAGCTAAATCACAACCAGTACCACAGACCCTAAGTAGAGTGAAGATTAATAAATAGATACTGGGATACTTAGCCTGTATCCCAGCACTTTGGGAGGCCGAGGCAAGTGGATTGCCTGAGTCTGCGAGTTCAAGACCAGCATGGGCAACTTGGTGAGACCTCGTCTCTATGATAAATAAAAAATTAGCCAGATATGGTAGCGTACACATGTAGTTCCAGCTGCTTGGAAGGCTGAGATGGAAGGATCGCTGGAGCCCGGCAGGTGGATGCTGGGGTGGCCATGAGCATGCCACTGCACTCCAGCCTGGATGACAGGGTGAGAACTTCAACATGATAGAGAGAGAGAGAGAGAGAGAGAGAGAGAGAGATACTGATTTTTTGAAACCTTCAGCAGCAATATGAACCCTATTATTATAAAATGATTTCAGATATCAATGTCTAGACCTAGAGGAAACCTTAACAATCATCCACTCTAATCTTTCACACTTACAGGTGAAGAAACTGAGATTTAGAAAAGATAAATTGCTTGTCTAGGGTCACAGCTAGATTGTGGGAGAACTGAGACAAGCCCCCAGGTGTATTCCCTTGTGCTGGGATCACACTGTAGAATTCATTTCACTCTTACCACTTTGTCCTTTGGGGGGGGAAAAAAGAAGAGAGAAATTGTGGCCAATAAGAGAGGGGAGAGAGGGATATATACTTTACATCTTGCTGCCACCCTCAAGTTAAACAGAGGGGATGTCGTAACTACTCCACCCTGCCACTCAGCTTCGCATGTGTTCTTGGCTCTTCTCCTTGCTAGCACTTCACTCATAGCAAAGCACAAGCCCTCATGTGACACAGGTGGCTTCCTTAGAGGAGACAGGAAAGCTACCAGACTTTCCCTACCTGGAGTGCCTTCTGGAAGACCCATAGGTATGGGCCATGCCTACAACCCTGGTGTTAGAGTCACTTAAAGTACCCTCATCAGGCTCTATAACAGAAACCGTTTCACAGATATCCCCCTCGGAATTGAGTGAGTAATCCTGGTGAACCATAGAATCAAGGAGCACAAAGGGGGTAGGCTGCAGTGAGTAAGGACAAAAGGCATCTCCCCACAGACATCTGGGCCCACGTACACGGACAGAAAAATTAACTCTTTGGCAGGGCTCTAGAAGTAAACATGCTTAATATATTGATAGGAAAATTAAAAATACAAAATAAGAAAGGCCACTTAGAAGATAGGAAGAATAGAATTCATTGCTTAGAAGAAAAATGACAAAGATATAGATAATCAACAAAGGGTGGGAAGTTTCCCTAATAATTAAAAATTGACCATTTTTTAGTTTTTCAAGCTCTTTTTCCTTTAATATCAGGACTGTCATATTTGCCATCTCTGTGCCCACAAAGTGATTTTGCCCTTGAGGCTGTCTTGTAAAGAGTGTGAATCTTATACAATGAAATATTTTTAAGTTCTACCTTGAAATTTTCTTACATGAATACTATTTGCCTAAATATGTTATATAAGATATAAATATAAGATATAAATATCTTATAGATACCAGTGTTTCAACGAGGTGGAAGCGTGGTACCAATAAAGACAACTATAGGAAAATCAACAGGCTGGATGACCGATGCCCATTATGGACTCCGGGTTGCTCTGAGCACCAAGGTATTTAGAAAATCTGCTACCCTTTTCATTTCTTCTACTCCATCCCTTTACGGTGGTAGCCTTTTGAGTGTGTAACAACCATGTACAAGTGGTGAGCCCCATCTATGTGATAGGTGCTTCTGAGGTTTATCTAGAAAGCAAGGTTGAATCACTGTCCAACTTGCCTGCCTTTCTTGGAATTGTTCTTAAGGGAATCTTAAGGGAACTTGAGGACATAGAAATATCCTTCTTGGGCACTGTGACTATTGATGCTCTTCAGTTTGACATTGATTTTGGTCTTACACTATCATCCAAGCTGAAGTGCAGTGGCACAATCTTGGCTTACTTCAGCCTTGACCTCCTGGGCTCCAGCAATCCTCCCACCTCCACCTCCTGAGTAGCTGGGACTACAGGTAAGCACCACCATACCTGGCTATTTTTTTATTCTTATTTTTATAGAAATAGGTTCTCACTATGTTGCTCAGGCTGATTTTGAACTCCTGGCCTCAGGTGATCCTTCTGACTCAGCCTCCCAAAGTGCTAGGATTACAGGTGTGAGCCACCACACCCAGCCCAACTTGACATTGATTACTACTGAAAACTCTCTGGGCCATAGGTAGTCTGCCCATATGGATGCCCTGAAACTTAGCCTCCTGTAAAATGGTACCTGTGTCTATGTACCATTTCAGGGACCCAAATACCACCCAATGACTTTAATTCTCATCAGGTAACTCAAACAACTAAATTCTCCTTGGGTAAAGCCTGGAGGATCCAGAACCAATATGCCCTTTTAAGATCTTCTGAACCTCGTGTGTCCAGTAGAGGACTCTCTCCTGTTCATTTGCCCAACTGTAGTACAGGGCCAAACACAGATTCTTGCTCTTATTATATTAATACTTTCATTTATATTGACATTATAAAATAATTATTAATAAGTAAGTTACAGCTTTTTTTCTCTTTTATTTCACTTAGACATGTCTTCTTGGGCCAAACTATGGGCTCTGGACCCATGTGAGGCCTCCGAATAAATGTAGGAGACAAGAAATGCATAGCACATCAAGCACTGTCACTAACAATAAACTGTCATGGAGTGCTGTGGCATTGTCTGACATGTAAAAGGGGTCTTTCTACTTAAAAAAAAATAGGAACAAGATTCTCTAAATGAAGGGTCTTCTTTTTTTAAAGCAGGATTTATTGAGAGGGAGTGGGTTGCCCAAAAATGGAGGATCTTCTAGAGATGGTTTATCTCATCCATTATAAACTGGTTGGTTTTTTGTTTGTTTTAACTTCAGTTTAATTCTGTGAACTGCCTTGGCTTTGCTGTCACATTGTGGTGACACTAGTTATACCACTAGTTATACCACTGACCATATATCATAGTTTAACTTTTCTTTCAACGATGCCTAATTTTTTGTGCTCCTTTTATGTGACATTATCATCATCATCATCATCATCATCATCATCGTCATCACATGCTCACAGCCACCACAGCCTCAACCTGCTGGGCTCAGGTGATCCTTCCACCTCAGCCTCTAAGTAATTGGAACTACAGGTGCGTGCCACCTCGCCCAGCCAATTTTTTTACTTATGATAGAGACAAGGTCTCACCATGTTGCCCAGGCTAGTCTCAAACCCCTGTGGGCTCATTCAGTCCTCTTGCCTGCGCCTCCCAAAGTGCTGCGGTTACAGGCATGAGCCACCCACACCCAGCCCCATTCATATTATTTTACTATCTATTCAGGAGTGATTGGGTATTGAATATATTCGGTATTTGTGCAGCTTGAATAATAAGTTTTTATTAAACAGTTTTTCACAAATTTTTTATCCTATTGTTACCCTTAGGGCTGACATTCTTTTTCTATAAAGCTGTTGCATAAGCATATTCTTTCTTTCTGACTCACTCTCCAGGGTTCTGCAGTGGGTGAGTTATATCTCGATGATGGCCATTCATTCCAGTACCTCCACCAGAAGCAATTCTTGCACAGGAAGTTTTCATTCTGTTCCAGTGTTTTGATCAACAAGTAAGGGCAGCTAAAGAAACTGTGTGCCTTCTTTAATAAATCATGCTGTCCTTTCAGACTCCTCAAATGCACAGCTGTTGTTTTAAGTCACTGTTTAAAGAAATGACTGGTGAAGGCCATTTCTGGAGTATTTTTCAGTCACTCTACCATGAACATCCCTTCCTTATTCCTTTCTCCCCATTTCTAAAAAATAATAAAGGATTCAACTTAAGCTTCTATTAATTTCATTCATTCTTCAATTCACCAATTTAAGTATCTGATTTCTTACAATTTGATTACAATATCGAAGTCACATTTGTGACTTTTGTGTCTTTCAGTGATTTCTTTCCAAGTGACTTGTTAAAACCTACTGATTAGCTAAGCTATTCCTCGGCACATAGAGTCAACATTTATTATCTCTTCATCCTGTAAATATGACTCCTATATGGATCATGCTTTCTTGGGGGCAGATGAGAGGGGAACTCACAAGACTGAAGATGTTGACCTGGTGACCAGTTCAAACACCCATCCTAATCCTTCTCCTCATACTCTTTGCATCTATTTCAGTTCTGCAGACCAGAGGGGCCATTATCCCAGCAAGTGTGTGGTGGAGCAGATCTTGGTCTTGGGCCTCAGGAAGGAGCCGTCTTCTGTGACCACTCATTCATCTGGTGAGGAAACAGTCCTTGCTTATCTCTCACCATTTGTTTTATAGACATGGAAGTATCTGCAGTGAGATGATTAGTCCCAATACTGACATAATACATCTAGCCCGAGTGGACTCCATGCTTCCAGATAGAGGTCAAATATACTGGTCTCCAGAGTGAACAAGGCCATTCTGCTACTCTTCATGAATTGGTCTTGCTCACTTTTAATATTTTTCTAATGGAAATTATTTGGGGCCTGAAATAACATCGCAGCTTCTCTGAATATTTTGTAAATTATAGATATGGAAGTCCTGGAGAATCCTACCCATGCTGATGGAGCCTATAAAGGGATTAGGATGGGACTTACATCCTTCTGTGCCTACTGAAGTTCTTGGGCAAATACCATTGTTCCTTCCAGTTCCTTTTCAACCAGTCTTGCACTCAAAACACTGAAGTGTTTCATGTTTTTAAAAATGTGTGGAAGCCGGGCTCGGTGGCTCAGCCTGTAGTCCCGTACTTTGGGAGGCTGAGATGAATGGATTGCCTGAGCTCGTGGATCCGCGACCCACCTGGGCAACTTGGCGAGACCTCCTCTCTACAATAAATCAAAAATGAGCCAGGCATGGTAGCGCGCGCCTGTAGTTCAGCTACTTGGAAGGCTGAGGCGGAAGGATCGCCGGAGCCCAGCAGGTCGAGGCTGCGGTAACCAGGAGTGGCCACTACACTCCAGTCTGGGCGACAGAGTGAGACTCCAACTCAAAAAATTAAAAAATAAAAATAAATAAAAATGTGTGGAAGTGCATGGTTGAAAGTCCTATTAATTAGGATTCTCCTAAGTGGGAGCTATAAGGTTTTATGATAAAGTCAGAAAACACTTCAGGTTCAAAGAAAAGGTTTTTCCCTCCTAGACATTCATCAAACTTTCCCTCGTTTATTGTCTTTCTATTTAGATGGTAAAGATCAGCCTGTGACTTTTGCATATTGTGCCAAAACCTCCACCCTGCGCCTTGAGAAGCTCTCACTGAACATTGGCGCTGACTGGGAGGTCCACATCAAATGACAAAGAAGTGCTCCTGGTGATGCGAGCAGGAAGCTGCCTGCACCTTTCAACTTTTCCCTTGGTCTTTTCTGAGATTTGTGCTGCTCGCCGGGCATAGTGGCTCATGCCTGTAGTCCTTGCGCTTTGGGAGGCCAAAGTAAGCAGATCACCTGAGGCCTGGCATTCAAGACCAGCCTGTGCAACATAGCGAGATCTCCATCTCAATTTTTTTTTAAAAGAGATTTGTAGCCAGGCTCGGTGGCTCAGCCTATAATCCCGCGCCCTTGGGAGGCTGAGGTGAGTGGATTGCCTGAGCCCGCGGGTTCGAGACCCGCCTGGGCAGCGAGACCTCATCTCTACAGTAAATCAAAAAATCAGCCGGGTGTGGTAGTGCATGCCTGTAATTCCAGCTACTTGGAAGGCTGAGGCGGAAGGATCGACCGGAGCCCAGCAGGTCGAGGCTGTGGTGGCCGGGAGCGGCTACTGCACTCCAGTCTGGGTGACGGAGTGAGACTCCAACTCCAAAATAAAAAAAAAGAGAGAGAGATTTGTTCTGCTATCTAATTGACTTCCCGGGCTCAAAATAATCTTTCTTTAGTTGCCAGCATACTAATGAACAGTAGATTTCATATTTTGAGATTTCAGCTTTTACATTTTAAGATATACTAGTGATATACTTTGTGTCAAACACCACTTCTTCTCCCAGCCCCACATAGTTCTGAGACAGTTAGACAGGGTTCATGAGTCTTCCATTGCCTCTTGGGCCATGGCCCTGCAGTAAACACATGGCCCAGGGAGCAGCCTCTCCTTGAGTAGGGCTGCATGGGTTTGTTTAAATGTGGGCAAGCCTACCTGTGTAGCCCATTTGCTGGGGCTTACCTCAGGCCATGCGGCGAAGTCACTCTGGCTGCAGCAGCTAAGTTGTTCAAGGCCAGTCTCTGAGAGGACAATAGCCTCGGGTACCCCCACAGTTACCTTTTACCCACATGAACTGGGCAAAACAACCCTCTTCTGCATGTACTGTGTAAGCTGCCACAACGGGGAGTTATCCTCTCTGAGAGATTGACCCAGCACAAAGGATTCTTTTCCCTTTCATGAATCTCAGACTCAAGGGTCCCAAATTGATCTTTGAAAAATTCACATATCTTATAATTTTTTTAAATTAAATGTTGTCCACTAACCAAAGAATATTCATTACATGAGTAAGCTATAGTTAATAATAATGAAACAAATACCCATGTAAGGACACTGAACTTCAGAAATAGAACTCAGAGCTGGGACTAGGATGAGGCAAGTAGACATTTGCTGGAGTTGCCTCCAGCATAAAATGTAAGGGAGTGCCAAGCAATGTAGTTATCAAAATAAGTAAGATTTTAATGCCCTATTTTTAAAATAAAAATTAATTCAGGAAAAAAACCCATGATGAACAAAATATCAGATTTTCCAATAAAGGCAGGATCAGTATTACTGAGTTTTCCTTTTGCCTCCTTTTTCCTTTTTGGCTCTAATATGGCTTGGCCTAGGGTGGAACATGGCAGCATAACAAGTTGTATCATGATGCTCCTGGCTCTGGAAACCCCAATGACTCCCTACTGCCTGCCACAACATCTGATGGGGCAGTCTCAACTCCTCAGCACTCCTGAGCATGCACATTATATTGTCGGGCATCCTCCAAGCAGCGTGCCAACTGCTACCCCTGTCCCTTCTTCCCCCTCCGCCCTCCCTCCCTCCATCTATGCACATCTTTCTATCCTTCCAGACCCAAAGCCATGAAGTCTTTCTAACTACCCTGGATCCCTACTGCCCCATTCCCGTTAGCAGTGATTTTGCCCTTCTCGCCCTTCTCTGAAATGCTGCCTTACTTATAACTGAGCTTTACTTAGCATTCTCAGGAATCACACCTTAATGTTTCAAAGATGTCTCTGTTCCCCTACTAAATTGTATGCTCTCTAGAAGCATGCTATACTTCTCTTCTATCTAACAGAGCAATGTTACACTTGACTTTCAGTAACTTTTGGCTGTGATTAGTTAACTGGTGAATTTAATTGATTAAAAAGTGAGAATTGAATGTATTTATTTGATTTACTTTTCTGACACAGGACTCCTCAAATGTGGTAAACATTGTACATTTCCTGTGGACACATTTCATTATATCAGTTGAGATACAGATTCTTTGCTCCTATTTCTATAACTTTTGCAATTGAGGAGAAAGAAAGAACCCTACATCTGCTGAAGTCATAGGTCCCAGCTTCAAATTTCACTGCCAACCTAAAATAAAACTTACCCAGAAATCTGGGTGCTCTTCCCAGATAAACATGAATAAACTGAATTAGTGAGAACTCTCTATCAACATTGATCATATGTCTATTCTTCCATTTAAAATATTTTTGGGCTAGCCAGATGCAGTGGCTCATGCCTGTAATTAATCCAAGCATTTTGGGAGACAGAGGCGAGAGCGTTTGAGACCAGCCTGGGCAACTTGGTGAGACCTCAGCTCTACAATAAATCAAAAAATTAGCCGGGCATGGTAGCACATGCCTGTAGTTCCAAGTACTTGGAAGGCTGAGGCGGAAGGATCACCTGAGGCCAGCAGGTCGAGGCTGCGGTGTCCGTGAGCATGCCACTGCACTCCAGTCTGGGCGACAGAGTAAGACTCTGACTCTAAAATAAAGTAAAATAAAATAGAAAAATATTTTTGGACCAGGCACAGTGGCTCATGCCTATAACCCCAGCACTTTGGGAAGCTGAGGCAAAAGGGTTGACTGAGCCCAGGAGTTTGAGACCAGCCTGGGTAACATGGCAAGACCTCACATCTCTAAGTAAATCAAAAAATCAGCCAGGCGTGGTAGCGCATGCCTGTAATTCCGGCTACTTGGAAGGCTGAGGCGGAAGGATCGCCAGAGCCCAGCAGGTTGAGGCTGCGGTGGCCGGGAGCGGCCACTACACTCCAGTCTAGGTGACTGAGTGAGACTCCAACTCAAAAAATAAATAAATAAATAAAACAAAGTATTTAGTTACTTTGTTGTGGCTAGCTCTCGATATATTTTCATAGGAAACTGGATTTTGTATAAGAAATTGGATTCAGCTGGGCTCGGTGGCTCAGCCTGTAATCCCGCGCCTTTGGGATGCTGAGGTGAGTGGATTGCCTGAGCCCGCGGGTTTGAGACCCGCCTGGGCAGGCGAGACCTCATCTCTACAATAAATCAAAAAATCAGCCGAGCGTGGTAGCACATACCTGTAATTCCAGCTACTTGGAAGGCTGAGGCGGAAGGATCGCCGGAGCCCGGCAGGTCGAGGCTGCGGTGGCCGGGAGCGGCCACTGCACTCCAGTCTGGGTGACCCAGTGAGACTCCAACTCAAAAAAAAAAAAAAAAAGAAATTGGATCCATTTCAACTGGGATCTAACAAAGCTCTAAAATGAACGCATAGTGTATCTTTTCCTTTAAGACTTAAATTCCAGGCCGGGTTCGGTGGCTCAGCCTGTAATCCCAGCACTTTGGGAGGCCAAGGTGAGTGGATTGCCTGAGCCCACGGGTTTGAGACCCGCCTGGGCAACTTGACGAGACCTCATCTCTACAATAAATTAAAAAATCAGCCGGGCGTGGTAGTGCGCGCCTGTAGTTCCAGCTACTTGGAAGGCTGAGGCAGAAGGATCGCTGGAGCCCAGCAGGTCAAGGCTGCGGTGGCCGGGAGCGGCCACTGCACTCCAGTCTGGGCAACAGAGTGAGACTCCAACTCAAAAAAAAAAAAAAAGACTTAAATTCCAAGGAATGAGCTGACAAATCAGTCTAGAAACCAAAACTGCCCAACCAAAAAAATGGGCAAAAATAATTCGCAAAAGATATTGAAACAGACAAAATAAGCATATGAAAGATGCTCAGCTTCATTAATAATCAGTTAAATGATTTTTTTCTGGTTGGTCAAGATTTTAAAAGTGAAAATGTCTAGTTCTGTTGTTGATATGGGGAATAGACACTCTTGCATGTCATTGGTAGAGTTATAAATAAGTATAATCTTTCAGGATGGCAATCTGTCGATAGAATCAACAATTTTTTTATTTATTTATTTATTTTTTTTTTTTTTTTTTTGAGTTGGAGTCTCGCTCTGTCGCCCAGACTGGAGTGCAGTGGCCGCTCCCGGCCACCGCAGCCTCGACCTGCTGGGCTCCGGCGATCCTTCCGCCTCAGCCTTCTGAGTAGCCGGAATTACAGGCATGCGCTACCACGCCCGGCTGATTTTTTGATTTATTGTAGAAATGAGGTCTCGCTGCCCAGGCGGGTCTCGAACCCGCGGGCTCAGGCAATCCACTCACCTCAGCCTCCCAAAGGCGCAGGATTACAGGCTGAGCCACCGAGCCCGGCGGATCAACATTTTTAATTTGCATGCTCTAACCCAGAAATATCACCTCATATGAATCAGACAAATGCTCAAGAGCTAATAACTGCAATATAGTTTATACTATAGAAAACTGGAAATATATGAAAGATCCTTTAAGAGGGGATTGGTTTATCCGTAGCACTTCCACACAGTAGGATATTAGGCAGCCATTAAAAAAATAATCTGGCCGGGCTCAGTGGCTCAGCCTGTAATCTCACGCTTTGGGAGGCCAAGGTGAGTGAATTGCCTGAGCCCATGGGTTCAAAACCCACCTGGGCAACTTGGCAAGCCCTCATCTCTACAATAAATCAAAAAAATTAGCCGGGTGTGGTAGCACGCGCCTGTAGTTCCAGCTACTTGGAAGGCTGAGGTGGAAGGATCACCGGAGCCCAACAGGTCGAGGCTAAGGTGACCGGGAGTGGCCACTACTGCACTCCAGTCTGTGCGACGAGTGAGACTCCCACTCAAAAAAAAAAGAAAAAGAATCTTATCGTAATACTATAAGAAAGGGATTGGCAATAGTGGGAAACTGCCAGGCGAGAGGGGGCACATCTCATCAACAAGGGTACCTGCATAATGAACATTTGTATACCTAACCCTGAATTGTACCCCACATATTTAATATTAAAAATTTAAAAAGAACAATAATCGATATGTATCAACATAGAAATTTTTTGATAAAATGCTTACTGATTGATTTCATCTAAGTAAAAATTATAATAGAGCAAATTCAAATTAAAAGACATCCTAAGCCGGGCTCGGTGGCTCAGCCTGTAATCCCGCACCTTTGAGAGGCTGAGGTGAGTGGATTGCCTGAGCCCGCGGGTTCGAGACCCGCCTGGGCAGCGAGACCTCATCTCTACAATAAATCAAAAAATCAGCCGGGCGTGGTAGCGCGCGCCTGTAATTCCGGCTACTTGGAAGGCTGAGGCGGAAGGATCGCCAGAGCCCAGCAGGCGAGGCTGCGGTGGCCGGGAGCGGCCACTGCACTCCAGTCTGGGCGACAGAGTGAGACTCCAACTCAAAAAATAAAAAAGACATCCTGTATTAAAAACATCAAGGCCATGAAAAAACATTTCTGAGCAACTGTTCCAGATTGAGGAGACTAAAGAGACATGACAAATGTGTGACCCTGGGCTGGATTCTGGACCTGTAAGGGCATTATTGGGACAGTTGGCAAAAAAATAGAATGGGATCTTTTTTTTTACATGATAATTTTCCCATTTTTGAGGGATACACTAAGATTATATAGAAGAATTGTCTTGGTTCTAGAAAAAATACAATTTTGGAGTTTTGTCTATGTTCAGAACTCTTCACTTTTTCACTGTCCGGGTGTCATAATGATAGGCAGCAGAAACACAAAGCACATAAATATCTGGAGCGGAATAGATTTCACTTCCTAATTAACCATGCTATCTAAAAGCCTTCTGGGTAATAGGGGTCCTATAACAAAAACTAGGCATTCTACTCTGCTTTTAAGATTTCCACTTATCAAGCCCTCTGAGGGCATTCTAGACTAAAATAACTTCTCAGGCCAGAGAGTAGAAAGTCATCAGCAGCTCTGCGGGAACGGACTGCCATATGAGCCCCGGGCAATGGAGGCCATATAGCTAGCATTCTAGGAGGAAAAAAGGAGATGATATTGGCATCTGATACCAGGTGTGCTTGTCTTACGACCAGCCTTGCTGAAGGCTGCAGTGCCACAGCAAGACCCGCCATAATTAGCTGCTTCTTGACAGTTATTTCCAGGCAGATGGTGTTAGATTCATCTCCAATCAGAGCTAGGAGAAGGGGAGCCTTACTATTTATATGTGAGGATCCAGAGATCTTATGCCTAATTCACATTAATGAAATCTTAGTCATGCATTTACTTCTTCACTGGAAAACAAGAGACCTGGGGTCTACTTTGGTTCCACAGTGAACTCTCTGAGTGATCTTGGCCATGCCATTTAACCCTCCTTGGTTTTCTCATATGCTAAAGAAAAAAGAGAATCTCCAAAATTCTGTGAGTTTTCTGATACTTAACTGTAGAAATACAGCAGATATCCCAAGTTTTCTCGCTGTAAAGTGGAATTAGTCAAACCTTCAGTTGTTTCACAAATTAAAAATACTTGATGTGTATGGAAAGGGAACAATAGTAACATTACCATGAAGAAACTTGGTAGACACCACCTTAGCCAAGTGACCAAAGTTGACATCCCTTGTAATAAAACCTATCGATATCATGTGCCCCTAAATATAGTTTGATGAGAAGGGCACATCACATCTGTGATATTCTTCTCCCAAATCCATAACCTCAGTCTGATCACCTGAAAAACATCAGAAAAAATAAACTGAGGTACATTCTACAAAATATCTGACAAGTACTCTTCAGAAGTGTCAAGGTTATGAGACAAAGACTGTGGAATTGTCAGAGACTGGAGGACACTAAGGAGTTCTATCATTGCAATTCTTTTGTGAGTCTAAAATTATTTAAAGCCGGGCTCAGTGGCTCAGCCTGTAATCCCGCGCCTTTGGGAGGCTGAGGTGAGTGGATTGCCTGAGCCCATGGGTTCGAGACCCGCCTGGGCAACTTGGCGAGACCTCATCTCTACAATAAATCAAAAATTAGCCGGGTGTGGTAGCGCGCACCTGTAATTCCAGCTACTTGGAAGGCTGAGGCGGAAGGATCGCCGGAGCCCAGCAGGTCGAGGCTGCGGTGGCCAGGAGCGGCCACTACACTCCAGTCTGGGCGACAGAGTGAGACTCCAACTCAAAAAAATAAATAAATAAAATAAATAAATAAAATAATTTGAAAACAAAAAGTTTTTTAAAGCACTCTATGTGAAGTGGCTAGCTCACAGTAAGCACTTAATGAATGACAGGTATTATAATTATAAGCAAATACATTATTTCCAATAGTGTTAAATCAAAAAAAAATTTTTGGTGGAAAAAGCAGTGATACAGAGCCATTAGCTGGCATTGTACAACAGAAACCATTCCAGTTATTGCATGACCTTGGCTAAAATATGTTAGAAAGACCGGTTCTTTAGCCTTGCAGGGACTTCAGGGAATTGAAATACGCAGCTGTTTATGTGCTCATTATCTACCCTCTGTTCATGGAGTCAGATTAGATTTCTCCCTGATAGCTCTGGTTTCCACAGCTGCGCTGTTGAATAAACCTTGAGTTTGGACATTTTATCCACAACTATTGATAGAGTAAAATGAATGGCACCTTGCCCTCTCTGTGTTAAATATTCCCACCCCGCTCTGACAAGAGTTTCACCCGGTCACACAGTCCTCTTCGTTACTAACAGATGGAGTTGGCTGAGACAGCTGAGGAAAGAAAGCTCAGCTGGTGTGTGGCCCAGAGACAGCTCCTCCCCCAGGCACAAATCAGCCAAGAAACTTTGATTGCATTGGCAAAACCATAAGTGTAAGAAACTTCTCTCACGACAGGAAAATTTTATTCATCAGATACATAACATATATATTAAGGGCCTTCTATATGCTTCACCCTGAGGGCGCAAAGTCCCATCTTCACAGTCATGGGCAAACAGGAAGTTAAATAAAGCGAAACAAGAAAAACCGGGTCAGTACTATGAATTTCAGGGGTGGGGTAGAGTGCTGGGCTGGGACCCAAACTTATGACGGTGAGGGAAGGAAACCCTACTTTTGCTGGCTGTGCCATTGGTGAGTTTGAGGGTGGAAGTTCATCTTTTCAGAGGCTCTTTGAGTGCAGGCAGTTAGGCAAACCTATGATTGAAGACACTGTGTACCACACAAGCCTGGACAGATTATGCTCAGTCTCTGTGCTGTACACATAGAAGGTATTCAGTAAATGCTCAGAGAGTGATGCTGATTTGCATCAATGAGTGAATGTTATCACTCAACCTTAGCTAACCCCAAAGTAATATTACACGTAGGTCTTCTTTCACAACAACAATGTATTGAGTGCTCAAGACAATTCTGGCACAATTTTAAATGCATGACATAAATTATTTAATCCTACCAACAACCCAGTAACAAAATGACTGTCATTGCACCCATTTTAAGGTGAGAAAACTGAGACATAGAAAAAAAGAAGAGGTAACTCACCTAAAGTCACACAGCCAATAAGTGGCCAACCTAGACTTTGAACCGAGGTAGTCAGCCTCCAGAGACTGCTCTTGTCGATTCTGCCTCTCCAAGATGAGCAGAGACCCTTGGGCATTTTCTTGGAGGGATGGAAGACCAGGCTGATGGTCCCTACAAGCCCAGGGAGGGTTCTTTAAAGCTGCAGCCCCAGGGATCATGAGCCTATTGTACTCCCTATTTCTCTTGTCATAGCCTCGAATCTTGGATCATTGAGTCTGGTCACACGGCAACAGGCATGACTGCAGTCTGGGATAGGCCCTTGCTCAGCCAGACTTGAAATGTAGCCATCTCCTTACAGCCTGGGTAGCCGCTACCGTGGGCAGAAGACAGGGTGGGGTGAAGGCCAGGCGGACATTTCCCTTCCCCAGAGCCTCAAACACTCTTACCTAAGAGTGCTGAAACCAACTCCTTAGGTCAGACTTGATGGTCAGTCTGGTTCAGTATCCAATTCCAACTTCTGTCTCAGATGCCTAATGTGGCACAGCTGAACAGTTCATATCTAATCTGTACAGTAAGTTCTCACTTAATGTCATCATCAATAGGTCCTTGTGAACTGCGACCTTAAGTGAAACAATGTACCATGTCTATAGTTACTTAACTCTCGTTTATGTCAATTTGCCTATGGTAAAGTTGGTTTCATGCAGCATTTTGCTTAAAGTCGCAGTTTACAAGAACCTATTGATAATGTTAAGTGAGGACTTACTGTACTCAAGTACACGTTTTGTAGCAGATTTAATTCCAGTGTTTACTCAGCGAGTGAGGCGAGACAAGAGGTAGCCAGGTCAAGTAGGCAAGTAGAAACAGAGATTTTTCTCCGCTGAGAACTCTGCTGTGTGGCATTTTCCACCCAGACATTTCCACTGAGCACTGATACTAGAACAGTCTAGAAAAGACGCCAAATCCAATACTAAATAATGTTCTAATTTCCTAGCATTTTAGAAAGTAAAAACCGTGTTTTCTAAAATGCACAGAATAGTCCCCTAGAATTCAGTATCTCCTGTTCACTCTAGCTAGCTTTTTTTCCCCCTCTCTTTTGAGTCTGGGTCTCACTCTGTCACCCATGTTGGAGTGCCGTAGCATGATCATGGCTCACTGCAGCCTTGATCTCCTGGGCTCAGGCAGTGTTTCCTCCTCAGCCTTCTGAGTAGCTGGGCCTACAGGTGCACACCACCATGCCTAGCTAATTTTTAAATTTTATACAGAGGTGAAGTCTCACTATGTTACCCAGGCTGGTCTCAAACTCCTGGGCTCAAGCAATCCTCCCACCTTGGCCTCCCAAAGTGCTGGGATTACTGGCATGAGCCACCGGGCCCAGCCTAGCTTTTTTCCAATATTGTTTTCCATTAATTTGGTGTCTGTATATTCACTAATGTGTCAGCAGTTCTTGGCTAGTTTCCAATGTTCCCCTCACTCCTATATTCTCATTTCGCGACAACGCCAGCACTTCATGGCAGCGCAGAACCGTCCCTCGCCAGGTTCTCCTCCCTCTACTGTGCAGTCTCTCTTGCCCTCATATTCACAATCTTCCTCACATCTATTTTTAGTTTTCCTGGCTCTAGCTCCTTAAGGCCACTGAAACACAGTCCTCACTCTCTCTCCCTCTGGCATGCATGCTGCTGGTGGGAGCCCCCAGGTAAAAACTGCTTTGGAAATCCTTTAATGCTCCTTTCTCGGGAAAACGGGTGGCTTCAGGATCACAGCTCAGTGTTTAGGATGCAAGGAAGCTGGACGACCTTCTGATGGGCTTTCAACTTTGACCTGGATGTGGACATTTCTCTCTCAGATGACAGACTCTAACTTCCCGTTGGCAGTTGCTTCCTTTTCTTGAAGGTAGCTGTATCTTCTTTTCTTTAAAAACCTTTTCCTTCCAAAGTTGCCTGCCATGCCGACTGTCATTAGCCCATCTGTGGCCCCACGGACAGGGGCTGAGCCCAGGTCCCCAGGGCCGGTTCTTCACCCAGCCCAGGGCAAGGCCCTAGAAGCTGGCAGCGGAAACCCAAGTGGCAAATATTCAGCCATCATCAGCCGCAATTTTCCTATTATCGGAGTGAAAGAGAAGACATTTGAGCAGCTTCACAAGAAATGTCTAGAAAAGAAAGTGCTTTATGTGGACCCTGAGTTCCCACCGGATGAGACCTCTCTCTTTTTTAGTCAGAAGTTCCCCATTCAGTTCGTCTGGAAGAGACCTCTGGTGAGTAGCTTCCTGGATACCGGGTGGGTTCTCCCCCACAGAGAAGTCCTCCCACTCAGCACCTTCTGCAGCTCAGCTGCATACACGGGCACTGGGGGAAGGATCCTGGCATCAGCTTCACTGGGCTCTGTCCTCAAGTGTGAACGGGAGGAGAGGAACAAGTCTTGGATATTTCACCCGATTCGGCAAAATCCACATGGGGAGGCGGGGCTAATTCTCATTCTCTTGCTCTTGCGCTTTGGGTGGGGGGTAACTTGCTTTCTCTCTTTCTGAAAAAAAATCGTGCTTTTTATCAAAGTGATTGGAACTTAGTTTAATTTATTCTATTAAAATGAGTGTTCATTCCCCAGGACAAATTCCAGACAGTCCAGATCTATCCTCTGTTTCAATATCTTGCACCTTTGTAAGATTCCTTCATTTCTTGGGTTAAATTGTGATGTCATTCTTTAGTTTGCCAGTGGCCTTGTCTTTCTGAAACACAAAACCCCTAGAAAAAGAAGAGTGGTAGGCAAAGAAACCTTTTTCATGTATAAAATGTTAGTATTAGAGGGAAAGACCTAGCAATTGTTCTTGTCCATCTACCTCACCTCGTAAACGAGGAATTCAAGGCACACCAGAGCGAAACAGATACAGTGAGCACATGACAGAACCCGGATTAAAACTCCTTCTCTCTTTGGGAACTCTTCCAGCCTCTGGATTTCATTTATAGAAATCTACCAGAAGGAAAATCATATTCCCCTGTCTCCCTTCTCTGATCATGCCTTCAGTACAACTCTTATTCTTGATTCAATAAATATTTATTGAGCATCTACTAGTGCCTGACCCTGGGCAAGCTACTGGGGAGATAGCAGTGATAAGAAAGACAGACATTCCTGCTCTCTTGGAGCCTAGGGTCCTGAGGGGGAAGATCGGCCTTGAATGAGGGTGATGACTGTCAGGAGACAATGTTCAGGGTGCTGCGGGATCATGTGGCAAGGATAGCTCACATAGTCTAGGGAGAGAAGCACTTCCTGGGGAAATTATGACCGACTGAGACTCAGTGCTATTCACCAGCTGTGTTTTTCTTTATTAACCTGAGATGGAATACCACAGAGATGCCTTTCCCTTCATGACAGCTTCATGGTAAGGCCTGTAACTGTCCAGAAGGCCCTCAGTTTAGAGGATAACACTGTCCTGCTGCCAGAGTACTTGGACATGTCACAGCCCTGCTGAAATATCTTTAGGGATGCACCTTCTCCCTTCCCCTACTACCTTCAGGACAAATCCAAACTCCTTAGCCGAGCTACTAGCCCTTGTCAACTGGCTCTTGCCTATGTCTAGGCCCATCTCTGCCCTCTTTCCCCTGAACCTGACACACCAGCAGCGCTTGGACATTCAGGTGCTCTATTGTTCCAGGTCTTCTCATACCTGCAGCCTTTGCTCATGCTGTTCCTGCCTGGCATGCCCTTCTGGTTCTTATCTGATGTGCTCTTCTGCACTCTCTCCAAAACTCTGCTTAGGTGTCACTTCCGTCAAGCTTTCTCATGACTGTTCCCCTCTCGCTGAGAGCAGGGACCATTCCTGTTCATCTTTGGGGCTCTGTTACACAGCACAGGCCAGGCCAGTGATTAAAAACTCACACCTGAGGGCCTTGACCGCCGAGACAGGACAGCCCGTGTTCTAAGGCAGGGAATTCCTAAAAGCCCTTTCTCATACTACTGCAGAGCAAGAAGAAAACCCAAACCTACAAATACTGTTTTCAGTGAAGTCATTGGTGGACTTGAGTCTTAAAGCTAGACTTATAAATTAATAAAAATGTCTTAAGAGTCTGTCATGCTCTAGGTACTAGAGTGGTCCTGAAACTTACACTGTCAGTGTCAATGAATGAAGTGAGGGGCATCAGAAGATCTGTCCATTCCAGACTGTGCTCCCACCACCACCAGCACCATCAACAAACATCCTGGATTTTTTACTGAACCGCTCAAGGACCAGACAATAAAGACCATACTTGGATGAAATACCCATATGTTCTCCTGGGGTAAAGATCACGGGGAGGCTTCCTATTGGGTTCATTAACATAAATTACTTTACAGGTGAAGTGATTAAGGTCCAGAAGGGGCAACTGACTTATCTACATACAGTCACACAACAAGTTGACTGAGGATGAAATGACTCCAGAACTTTCTGAACTGTAAAGTACTTTTGGAGACATCAGTTTTCCCGGAACGTCTTTGGATGTAGTGACTTTTTCAAGGCCTGAGCAGTCTGAAAAGGAGACTATGTCCTGCGAGTAAAAGCACCAAGCAAGCAAATCAAGGTCTTTCTGCTTTTACTATCTAAGGCACAGAATCACTGAAAACTAACCTGAATTTTTTCAACAATCAAGTATTATTTATTACAGTTACAATGATGATGAAGATAGTAATGATATAGGGAGAATTATTCATGGCCAACTATAATTCTAGTTACAATAATATGTTGCACTTCCAGCCTTTCCCTCCTAAAAGAAGGGAGACTCCAGCCCCCTGTCCCCGGCACACCTGTCATCTCCCCTCACACTTACCAGTGCTACCTCACTGTCTTTCTTCCTCCATTAGGGAGCACCATGTGTTGAGTTTCCAGGCCAAACAATCTGATTCCTCTAGCCTGTCCTGCTATGATCTGTTTCTAGGATCAGAAAGCAAACAAACCACAATCGTTGAGCCTAGGTTTCTTGATGACAGATCCCTGGGTAGAATAGAATGGCTTCTAGAACAGGGTTTCTGGGAGACTGGATGCCCAATATGCTGGAGATATGTGGGGGCTTGGGAGCGTGTTTCATTCCACATGGTGGGAGCTTCCGTTATATGTCACTCCCGGCACCTGTCCTCCCCTTGGTGGGTTTGTAGAGAGAACTTGACCTCAAGCCCAGGTCTTCTATCTTTTTCTTGGAAGCAAACTGCCTGCTAGAAGCCTGACTTCTGCTCTCTGCTCTTCCTTGCAGCAAATTTTCCAGAGGCAGGCCCCATGGGGAGTCATGCAGGGGTCCTGTACCACATGGGACTACATGGCTAATAGTAAAGATAATGGCTAATCTTGAGTGGGAACTTACCATATGCCAGCAGCTATTCTAAGTGCTTCCCATGTATTAACTTAGTTTATCTTCACAATAACCCTGTGAGGTAAGAATTCCTTTTTTTTATTTTTATTTTTTGAGTTGGAGTCACCCAGGCTGGAGTGCAGTGGCAAGCTCATGATCACCCCAGTGTCAACTTGCTGGGCTCCGGCGATCCTTCTGCCTCAGCCTTCCAAGTAGCCCGAACTATAGGCATGCGCTACCACGCCCGGCTAATTTTTGATTTATTGTAGAGATGAGGTCTCGCCAAGCTGCCAGGGCTGGTCTCGAATCCGCGGACTCAGGCAACCCACTTGCCTCGGCCTCCCAAAGTGTTGGGATTACAGGCTGAGTCACTGAACCCGGTCAAGAATTCTTATTGTTGCACTTTACAAAAGAAGAAACTGCATCTCAGAAGGATACATAACTTGCTCCAGATCTCCCAGTTAGTGAAGGTAGAGCCGGGATTCGAACCCAGGTAATCTGACTCTAGAGCCCTACTCTTAACAATGAAATCTGGGATGAGGGGGAAAAAACAATGAAACCTATCTAATTCTGGGATTTAAATGTCAATATAAGTTTTTATCAGCAATAAATGTAACATTTTGGATTCCCAGCTGCACTATACTTTTGTCTTATTCCTGTATTGGTTCAAAATTTAGGTATGGAAATTAGGTGTCAGAGCCTTTAGAAGTATATGTGCATACCCCAGAACACTGGGAATATAGTATAAAACTGCCATTTTTAAGACTCCTTATATGGCCATTGCTTTGTTAAACTCTGGTGTGTCCATGTAGCTCTTTGAGCTATGGCTGCCATGTTCCTTGGCTTTGGCCCCCTCCCTGTCTTGGAGAGGTAAATCTTCTCTCTCCCCCCCCCACACTTGCCATTGTTTTGCTAAGCCATGGTCTGGCCACGTGGCTCCTTGAGCTGGGGTCACCATGTTATGTTTCCTAGCTTTGGCTCTCTACCCTACCTTGGGGAGGTGAATCTCCTCTCTTTTTCTCTCTAATTTACTTTCTAAATAAACTATATTTTCTAATAAACCTGATCTTAGAGCATCTTAGAGCATATCACCCTTCCTTTATTTGCTTCAGATCAAATAGTCACAAAACTCCTTTTACTTTGCCCTATAGGTGTGATTTGTCCAATAATGAGGATGTTAGTGCTTTGATCCATATATAGTCATTCCTGGTTATTCACAGATTCCATATTTGCAAATTCGCCTGTTCCCTAAAATTCATTTGTATACCTAAAATCAATCCTTGAGGTGCTTTTGCAGCCATCTGTAGGCATGCACAGAGCTGTGTAAAAACTGAGTCACCCTATACGCATGTTGCCAGCTAAAGTTGAACAAGCAAAAATAAGTCTTTTTCGTGGTCTATTTTAGAGCCATATTTTTCTCATTTTTGTGCTTTTTGTTGGCGATTTTGATGTTTAAAATGACTCCCAAAGCTGGGTATAGTGGCACACACCTATAATCCTAGCTACTTGGGAGGCTAAGATGGGAAGATTGCTTGAAGCCAGGAGTTTGAGACCAGCATAGGCAACATAGTAAGACCTCGTCTCTAAAAAAATAATAAAATAGGCCAGGCTCGGTGGCTCAGCCTATAATCCCAGCACTTTGGGAGGCTGAGGTAAGCGGATTGCCTGAGCCCACGGGTTGGAGACCAGCCCAGGTAACTTGGCGAGACCTCGTCTCTACAATAAAATTAAAAAATTAGTCAGGCATGGTAGTGCATGCCTGTAGTTCTGGAAACTCAGAAGGCCGAGGTGGAAGGATCGCCGAAGCCTGGCAGGGCGACACTGGGGTGGCCATTAGTGTGCCACTGCACTCCAGTCTGGGCAACAGAGTGAGACTCCAACTCAAAATAATACTATAATAATAATAAAATAAAATATCTCCCAATCGTAGTGCTGAAGTGCTGTCTAGTATTCTAGGAGGTTGTGTTGTGCCTTCGTTCAGATATGAGTTACAGTGCTGTTGGTTATGAGTTCAATGCTAATAAATCAATAATATATTTTAAATAAAGTGTCTTTAAACAGAAACACATGTAACATAGGTTAGGTATTGATTGGTTAATGAAAATGTGACCAGGGACTCACAAGAACCTAACCGTGTATTTCCCTTAGGAGCAAAGGTTCAGTATTTGTTAATCCAGTGTTCACAGCAATGTTAAAAACAAAACTACCAAGAATAATGAGAATTGACTGTACTTCATGTGCTCTGTACTCTTAAACATTAAAGCTTGAAATAATACTCTATTAAAGAGTGTGATCAGCCGGGCTCGGTGGCTCAGCCTGTCATCCCGCGCCTTTGGGAGGCTGAGGTGAGTGGATTGCCTGAGCCCGCGGGTTCGAGACCCGCCTGGGCAGCGAGACCTCATCTCTACAATAAATCAAAAAATCAGCCGGGCGTGGTAGCGCACGCCTGCAATTCCGGCTACTCGGAAGGCTGAGGCGGAAGGATCGCCGGAGCCCAGCAGGCGAGGCTGCGGTGGCCGGCAGCGGTCACTGCACTCCAGTCTGGGCGACCGAATGAGACTCCAACTCAAAATAATAATAATGATAAATAAATAAATAAATAAAATAAGGAGTGTGATCAGTGTCAGACACAGTGGCTCATGCTTGTAATTCCAGCACTTTGGGAGGCCGAAGTGGGAGGATGGCTTGAGAGCCCAGGAATTCAAGACCAGCCTAGGCAACATAGTGAGACTTTGTCTCTACAAAAATCAAAAAAATTAGCTGGACACGATGGCACACGCCTGTAGTCCCAGCTATGTGGGAGGCTAAGGCAAAAGGATTTACTGAGCCCAGGAGTTCAAGGCTGAGGTGAGCCATGATCGAGCCACTGTACTCCAGCCTGGATGACAGAGTGAGGCCTTGACTCAAAATAAATTTTTTTTTCAAAAGAGTGTGATCAGTAGGAAGTATTGCAGTGTGTTTCGATCCGCTTCAGCCATTCTTCCTTTTTATGTTCAAATGGTCCCATCTTTGGACGGCAGGACCACCTACCCATTGCCTGTATCAGCTGACATTACCCCATTAATCGTTGATAGCTTCCTTGTTTTCTGGCCACAGCAAAATGTCCTGGGCTCATCTTTAATTAATGCATTTCTTGCCCCAGACTTGGAATGACCCATTGTTTCAAGGAACATGACTCCCTTAGGTCTGAAATGGAGTGAAAAAAAAAAAAAGACAACTAGATTTAGAACCAAGCAGACCTGCTTTGAGCCCTGCCCTACACTAAAAAGTCACATAAACTTTCCTCTTGTGTGTGTGTGTGTGTGTGTGTGTGTGTGTGTGTGTGTGTGTGTGTGTTGGAGTCTCACTCTGTCACCCAGGCTGGAGTGCAGTGGCACACTAACGGCCACCCCAGCATTGACCTGCCAGGCTCCGGTAATCCTTCCGCCTCAGCCTTCCAAGCAGTGGAAACTACAGGCGCTTGCTACCACACCTGGTTAATTTTTTTATTTTATTGTAGAGATGGGGGTCTCGCCAAGGTGCCTGGGCTGCTCTCAAACCCACGGGATCAGGCAATCCACTCGCTTCAGTCTCCCAAAGTGCTGGGATTACAGGCCAAGCCACCAAGCCCAGTAAACTTTCTTCCTTTTTTTTTTTTGAGTTGGAGTCTTACTCTGTTGCCCAGGCTGGAGTGCAGTGACATACTCCCAGCCACTGCAGCCTCAACCTGCTGTGCTCAGGTGATCCTTCCGCCTCAACCTTCCAAGTAGCTGGAACTACAGGCACGTGCCACCATACTCGTCTGAGTTTTTGATTTATTGTAGAAATGAGGTCTTGCCAAGTTGCCCAGCCTGGTCTCGAACCTGTAGGCTCAGGCAATCCTCTCACCTTGACCTTCCAAAGTGTTGAGCTTATAGGCGTTAGCCACCGCGCCTGGCCCTTTTTTAAAATTCTTAAATGTATTTGTTTACTTTTTTTTTTTTGAGTTGGAGTCTCACTCTGTCACCCAGACTGGAGTGCAGTGGCTGCTCCCTGTCACCGCAGCCTCGACCTGCTGGGTTCCGGCGATCTTCCGCCTCAGCCTTCCAAGTGTCTGAAACTACAGGCGCACGCTACTACGCCCGGCTGATTTTTTGATTTATTGTAGAGATGAGGTCTCGCCAAGTTGCCCAGGCAGGTCTCGAACCTGTGGGCTCAGGCAATCCACTCACCTCAGCCTCCCAAAGCACGGGATTACAGGCTAAGCCACCGAGCCCAGCTTGTTTACTTATTTTTTTGAGACAGGGATCTCACTGTATTGCTCACACTAGTCTCAAATTCCTGGGCTCAAACAATCCTCCTGCCTCGGCCTCTCAAAGTGCTGAGATTATAGGCATGAGCTACCACATCCAGGAAGTCATATAAACTTTCTGAGGTTCACTTTTCTGTGATGAGGATAAGGATATTCTCATCCTATGGCTATTCTAAGGTAATGTATTCAAGGTAATGTAGCAATTACTATTCATATAGGCAGCAAACGGCAGGAGTATAACACAATGATGGGCAGCACAGGTTTTTTTGTTTTTTTGTTTTGTTTTGTTTTGTTTTTGAGTTGGAGTCTCACTCTGTCGCCCAGACTGGAGTGCAGTGGCCGCTCCCGGCCACCGCAGCCTCGACCTGCTGGGCTCCGGCGATCCTTCCGCCTCAGCCTTCCAAGTAGCCGGAATTACAGGCATGCACTACCACGCCCGGCTGATTTTTTGATTTATTGTAGAGATGAGGTCTCGCTGCCCAGGCGGGTCTCGAACCCGTGGGCTCAGGCAATTCACTCACCTCAGCCTCCCAAAGGCGCGGGATTACAGGCTGAGCCACCGAGCCCGGCTAGCACAGGTTTTGAAGCCAGACAAACTTGATTCAAATCCCGGTTCTACCCCATTACGATGTGATTTCGGGCAAGTTACTGACCATTCCTGGGTCTCAGTTTCCTCTTCTGTGAAAAGAAAATGAAAATTCCTACTTTCATAGAGTTGTAAGGATTAAATGAGATACTATATATGACATCTTAGCACAATGAGTCAATTACCATAGTGATGATGGTAATTGAAAGACAAAATGAGGCCGAGCTCCGTGGCTCAATCCGTAATCCCAGCACTTTGGAAGGCCGAGGTGAGTGGATTGCCTGAGCCCGCGGGTTCATGACCCGCCTGGGTACGAGACGAGACCTCATCTCTACAATAAATCAAAATGGGAGGCTGAGGTGAGTGGATTGCCTGAGCCCGCGGGTTCGAGACCCTCCTGGGCTGCGAGACCTCATCTCTGCAATAAATCAAAAAATCAGCTGGGCGTGGTAGCGCGCGCCTGTAATTCCGGCTACTCGGAAGGCAGAGGCGGCAGGATCGCCGGAGCCCAGCAGGTCGAGGCTGCGGTGGCCGGGAGCGGCCACTGCACTCCACTCTGGGCGACAGAGTGAGACTCCAACTCAAAAAATAAATAAATAAATAAGAGGGGCAGGGACAGAAATATAAGAAAAGATGCTTTTGCCTAATTATAAGTAAGGCAAAAGCATCTTTTTTGTTCATTCATATATTTGTTGATCATGTTATTTTACTGTTTATGAAACTTCTGCTAATGTCTTTTACTCATTTTTTTACTGAGCTTTCTTTCTCAATTTGAATTGTAGGCATTCTTTATATATATACTGAGTACTAATTCTTTGTTAGTTAGATGTGTTATAAATATTTTCTCCCATTTTGTGACATACCTTTTCTCTCTCTTAAGACTATTTTTTTTATTTATAAAGTTCTTGATTGGGTTAAGTGAGATGTGGTAGCTCACTCCTGTTATGTGTGTTTTGGGAGATCGAGGCAGGAGGATCACTTGAGGCCAATAGTTTGAGACTGGCCTGGGCAACATAGCAAGATTCCATTTCTACAAAAAATTTTAAAATGTTTTTAAATGGTGGCTTGTGCCTATAGTCCCAGTGACTTGGAAGGCTGAAGCAAGAAGATCACTTAAAAAAAAAAGCAGGACTCGGTGGCTCAGCCTGTAATCCCACGCCTTTGGGAGGCTGAGGTGAGTGGATTGCCTGAGCCCGCAGGTTCAAGACCCACCTGGGCAGCGAGACCTCATCTCTACAATAAATCAAAAAAATCAGCCGGACGTGGTAGCGTGCGCCTGTAGTTCCAGCTACTTGGAAGGCTGAGGCGGAAGGATCGCCGGAGCCCAGCGGGTTGAGGCTGTGGTGGCCGAGAGCGGCTACTGCACTCCAGTCTGGGCGACGGAGTGAGACTCCAACTCAAAAATAAAAAAATAAAAACAGGAAGATCACTTGAGCCCAGGAGTTCGTGGTTACAGTGAGCCATGATCATGCCACTGCACTCCAGCCTAGGCGACAGAGTGAGACCCTATCCTATCTCTAAAAAAAAAAAATTCTTAATTAATCAGAAGTTCTAAATTAATTCTTAATTTATTTTTTCCTTTATGATTAGTGTTTTTTTCTGTTTAGTGTAGTCTTCCTTCTGTTAAGAAAGCCTTTCCCAAGTCAAGGTCATTCTTTCTTGTCATCATTTAGAAGCTTTATTTTTCTGCCTTTATGTTTGACAAAAATTAATTTTAGAATTCAAGAGATTTTATAATTTTATAAAAGTTTTGGTTCACATTTTAGGTTTTTTTCCCTGTGGCTATTCTAATAGGGTCCCAGCACAACTTTTTAAACAGATAATTCTTTCTCCATTGTCTTACAATGCCACTTTTTAAACAAATCAAATGTCTATCTATGTGTGGGTCTGTTTGGGGATTCTATATTTGTTCCATTGGTTTATTTGTCCATCATTGTGCCAGTATCACACCTTGTGTAAATAAGTCTTGACATCCAGGATAGCAAGTCCTCCCGACTGGTTTTTCTTCAGTAGTGCTTTAGCTCTATCTGGCTCTGTGCCTTTCCACTTAAATTTTAAAATCAGGAGTTGAGTTCCGCAAAAAAACTGTTGGGATTTTTATCGGGATTGCATTGAGCCTGTCTGGGAAGAATACACATCTTGACAATATTGAGTCCTCCTATCCATGAAGAAGGGATGTCTCTCCATTTACATAGATCTTCCTTGATTGTCTTTCAATAAAAGTGTTGTCATTTTCTAATTGAAGTCTTGAATATCTTTTGTCAGATTTATTCCTAGGCATCTTGCCTTTGTAAATGGTATATTTCTTAAAATTGTATTTGACTTCTTAGGTCTAAGCATGCTTTTGAATCATATGAAATGTATTTGCTAAACTCACAGTAATTCAAATAATTTGATTGCCAGTCCCAAGTTCTTTATCTGTACCTTCTATGTTTTTATATAGATAGCTAGATAATTTGCAAATGATGACAGGCTGCCAGGTACATTAAGCAGCAGCCTGATTCTCATTTTATTGCACTGGCTAAACCCTTCAGCATGTTAACAGTAAAAAAAATAAATAAATAATAATAATAATAAATAGCATCCTTATCTGGTTCCCAATTTTAGAGGGAATATTCTTACATTTTCACTGTTGAATAGATTTGTAGACACCACTTGTCATTAAGAAAGTCCCTCTCTATTCCTGCTTTGCTAAGAGTTTCTTTTAAAATCATAAATGGTTGTTGAACTTTACCAAATATTTTTTTCTGCCTCTGTTGAGAAAAATCATGTGATTCGCCTCCTTTAAACAGTTAATATACAAAATTTCATGAATAATGCTTTCTAATGTTGACCCCTTGCATTCTTAGAATAAACCACACTTAGACTATATTATCTTTTTTACACATCACTGAATTTTGGTCTGCTGATCTTTTATTGAGGTTTTTGTATCTATGTTCATTATTGGATTAACTTATTCCTTCCCTTTCTTGTAATGTCCAATTTTGCTGTCAAGGTAATACTAACCTCATAAATAGAGGCCAGGTGTGGTGGCTCATGTCTGTAATCCCAACACTTTGGGAGGCCAAGGTGGAAGGACCACTGGAGGTCAGGAGTTTGAGACCAACCTGGGCAATACAGGGAGATGCTGTCTCAACAAAAAATTAAGTTGAAAAAAAAAAGGATGTACTAGTCTCATAAAATAAATGGGGTATGTTCCTTCTTCTATTGTCTGATAGAAACTGTGCAAGATAGAAACTAAATGGTCCTTAAATATTTGGTAAAATTTTGCCAGTGTTTTCTTTAAAGGAAGATTTTTAGCTAATCTCTTTAATAATCATGTGAAATTGTCTTTCTTCTTGAGTCAGTGGTAATATTTATTTTTCTAGGAATTTGTAGTGATTCTGTCTCAAAGCTTTTTTTTTTTTTTGCTTTAAAGTCAATTTTTTTGAATGTTAATGTAGGTACACAAGCTTTTGGGGCAAGTTTTTGTGTGATGCATATTTTTCTCATTCTTTTACTTTCAACATTTCTATGTTCTAATATCTTGGGTATGTTTCTTATAAACTGCTTATAGCGTTAAAAAAATACAGTCTGAAAACCTTTGTCATCTAACCAGAGATTTTAGTCTGTTTACATTGATAATGAGTATGGATATATTTTGGATTTATTTTTATCATCTTAACCATATATTTTCTGTTTGCATTGCTTTTTATTTATTTTTTTAAATTTTTTTATTTTTTGAGTTGTAGTCTCACTCTGTCGCCCAGACTGGAGTGCAGCGGCCACTCCCGGCCACCGCAGCCTCGCCTGCTGGGCTCCGGCGATCCTTCCGCCTCAGCCTTCCAAGTAGCTGGAACTACAGGTGCGCGCTACCACACCCGGCTAATTTTTTGATTTATTGTAGAGATGAGGTCTCGCCAAGTTGCCCAGGCGGGTCTGAACTCATGGGCTCAGGCAATCCACTCACCTCAGCCTCTCAAGGCGCGGGATTACAGGCTGAGCCACCGAGCCCAGCTGCATTGCTTTTTAAATGTTCTTTTCTCTATTTACCTTTCTTTGAAATTGAATATCAGTGTTTTCTTTTCTCTTCTTTTCTTTTGAGTTTGAGTTTTACTCTGTCGCCCTGGCTGGAGTGGTTTACATGCTCATGGCCACTGCAGCCTCGACCTGTTGGACTCAGGTGATCCCCCTGCCTCAGCCTTCCAAGTAGCTGGAACTACAGGCACATGCCATCACACCTGGCTAATTTTTTTACATTTATTGTAGAGATGAGGTCTTGCCAAGTTGCCCAGGCTGGTTTTGAACCTGTGAGCTCAGGCAGTCCTCTCACCTCAGCCTGCCAAAGTGTAGGGATTATAGTATGCCTGGCCCAGTGTTTTCTTTCATTTGTTTTACTTCTACTAATTTGGAAGCTATAGACTATTTCTGTTTTTCCATTGGTTGCCCCCAAAATGTTAACATGCATATCTATCTTAACAAAATCTGAAGTTAACCGATAACTTTCTTCTTCTCAACAAGGACCATAGAGCCCTTTAACCCTAAGTGCTTTTCTCCTAACTAACATGCTCTATCTTGATTTTTCAACCCTAAAAATGAGAAATTATAATTTTTCATTCAGAAAATATTTTCCTTAAAAAAAATTTTTTTTTTTTTTTGAGTCACGGTCTCACTCTGTTGCCCAGCCTGGAGTACAGTGGCACAATCATGGCTCACCACAGCCTCGACTTCCTGGGTTCAAGAGATCTTCCTGCCTCAGCGTCCCAAGTAGTTAGGACTACAGGTGCATGCCACCACACCCAGCTAATTTTTTTATTTTTTGTAGAGACAAGGTCTTTCTATGTTGCCCAAGCTGTTCTTAAACTCCTGAGCTCAAGTGATCCTCCTGCCTCTGCCTCTCAAAGTGCTGGAATTAGAAGTGTGAGTCACCATGTTCGGTCTAATATTTGCTTAGATTTACACACCTTTACCAATTTCTTTACTTACTGTTCCTTCTTGTGTCTTAGACTTTTCTTTCTAGAATAATTTTATTTTTTCCTGAAGCATGTCGGTTAGAAATTCCTTTAATGAGGCCAGACTCGGTGGTTCACCCTGTAATCCCAGCACTTTGGGAGGCCAAGGCAAGTGGATTGCCTGAGCCCGTGGGTTTGAGACCAGCCTAGGCAACTTGGCAAGACCTCGTCTCTACAATAAATCAAAATATTAGCAGAGCATAGTAGTGTGTGCCTGTAGTTCCAGCTACTTGAAAGGCTGAGGTGGAAGGATCGCCGGAGCCCAGCAGGTCGATGCTGGGGTGGCTGCAAGCGTGCCACTGCACTCCAGCCTGGGCGACGAAGTGAGACTCCAACTCGAAAAAAAAAGAAAAAAAGAAATTCCGTTAATGGGGTCTATTTGTAGTAAGCACTCTCAACTTTTATTCAACTTTTATTTGTGTGAAATTTGCTCTCACTCTTGAAAAAGTTTTCCTGTGTAATCAGTCCTAGGATGATGTTAATACTGGCTTCTGACTTACATTGCTCTTATTGAGAAATCAGCAGTCTTTCTCTCTTTTTAAAGTTATTTTATTTTTAAAATGTGGGGTACAAATGAGCATTAGGTACATACGTGGTCATCAAACAGGTAAAGTGTGGATACTCTTATTGATGTTGTGTGACCCCCCTCCCCTAGCAGTGTCCCACTACTGCCAATCCCTTTTTTTTTTTTGAGTTGGAGTCTCACTCTGTCGCCCAGACTGGAGTGCAGTGGCCGCGCCCGGCCACTGCGGCCTTGACCTGCTGGGCTCCGGCAATCCTTCCTTCCACCTCAGCCTTCCAAGTCGCCGGAATTACAGGCATGCACTACCATGCCCGGCTGATTTTTTGATTTATTGTAGAGATGAAGTCTCGCTGCCCAGGCGGGTCTCGAACCTGCGGGCTCAGGCAATCCACTCACCTCAGCCTCCCAAAGGCGCGGGATTACAGGCTGAGCCACCGAACCCGGCTGCCAATCCCTTTCTTATGGTATTATGATAAATGTTCAAGGTCCACTTATGAGTGAGTACATGAGGTACTCAGATCTTTGTTTCTGTGATAGATCACTGAGTATCATAGACTCTAATTCCATCCAGGTTGGAAATCAGCAGTCTTTCTAATGACATACCTTAAAAGGCAATCTGGAAAACAAAAAGGCAATCTTTTCTTCTCTGACAGCTTTGAGACCTTCCCTCTATTCGCTGTGTTCTGCAGTATCACTATGCTGTCTCTGATGAGCTTAAGCATTTGGAGAAACTATTGCTGGTAAAAAATTAGGATTGATACATAGAAAAATAAGAGAATTAACAATAACAGGAAAAAAGGAGCCAGGTACAGTGGCTCACACCTATAATTCCAGCATTTTGGGAGTCTGAGGCAGGAGGATCACTTGAGGCCAAGAGTTCAAGACCAGCCTGGGCAACATAGCAAGACCTCGTCTCTACAAAAAATTTTAAAATGGCTGGGTGTGGTAACTCATACCTGTAATCCTAGCTACTTGGGATGCCAGGGTAGGAGGATCACTTGAGCCCAGGAGTTCAAGGTTACAGCGAATTATGATCACACCACACCATTCCAGCCTGGGCAACACAGCGAGGCTCAAAAAAGAAAAGGGAAAAAAAAAAAAAGGAACAGTATACGGAAGGCAAGGAATCACAGCATATCACTTAGCTAAGAAGTGGACAATATTTACATCATATTAAAATAAATACTGTATTTTGATTTTACCAAAATTTATGACATAACTATTTTGGGAAGATGGTGGGTAGAATATAGTGTAAGAAGTCTAAATAAGCTGGGCTCGGTGGCTCAGCCTGTAATCCCGTGCCTTTGGGAGGCTGAGGTGAGTGGATTGCCTGAGCCCGCGGGTTTGAGACCCGCCTGGGTAGCAAGACCTCATCTCCACAATAAACCAAAAAATTAGCCAGGTATGGTAGCGCGCGCCTGTACTTCTGGCTACTTGGAAGGCTGAGGCAGAAGGATCGCTGGAGCCCAACAGGTCGAGGCTGCGGTGGCCGGAAGCGGCCACTGCACTCTAGTCTGGGTGACAGAGTGAGACTCCAACTCAAAAAAAAAAAAAAAAAAGAAGTCTAAATAGAGATCTACTGGTACTTTTTTAAAAACAACAAATTAAAAAATAGTAATATGCAACCGGGCTCAGTGGCTCAACCTGTAATCTCGCACCTTTGGGAGGCTGAGGTGAGTGGATTGCCTGAGCCCGCGGGTTCGAGACCCGCCTGGGCAACTTGGCGAGACCTCATCTCCACAATAGATAAAAAAAAATTAGCCGGGTGTGGTAGCACGCGCCTGTAGTTCCAGCTTCTTGGAAGGCTGAGGCGGAAGGATCGCTGGAGCCCAGCAGGTCGAGGCTGCGGTGGCCGGGAGCGGCCACTGCACTCCAGTCTGGGCGACAGAGTGAGACTCCAACTCAAAAAAATAAAAAAATTAAATAAATTAAATAAAAATAGTAATATAAGCAGATTATTTATAAATATAGAGGCAAATTCCAATGAATGCGCTAAACTAATTAAAAGTGACTGCCCCCAGGGAGAGGGATTTGGAGGTGGAGAGAGGAAGGGGAAGGCACTGCCACTACTCTGTACCTTTTGTGTCATAAATGAAATGAGCTACATATGTAATTTTGTTCATGTATAAACTGAGCAAAAATAAAAGTGTTTCTTAAAAGAACTGACCTCAAAAATTATCTTAAGCTATTATATTTCTGTGCAATTCTAGAGTCACGGTTTCAAACTTCAGTGGACATAAAACTCTCCAGGTGAGCCTGTTCAAAACGCAGAATCCCAGGCCCCTACCAAAAGTATCTGAATCCTCAGGTCTGGGATGGGCCCTGGGAATCTGCATTTTAAACTACCCTTCTAGGCGGTTTCGATGCATGGAGTTCAAAGCCCACACTTGGAGAAGCACAGAGTAGGCAAAAGACAGCGGGCATCAGTGAGCAGACCGGGAGACTAGGCATCCTTCTAGCGGGCAAGCTGCCAGGCCTGAGCTCCTACTCACATCAGCTCCCCGTTTTCACATCAGAACTGCCCCTTTAAGTACAGTGAAATGTTAAACAAGCAGGGCTTTCTTGTGAACATAATTCAGACACAATTTAGCTGCCTTCGCCATTCACCACATTCTCTGCCCCAGAGGTCCTCAATTTGCAGCAATAGATGTATATTCACTGCCACGGGGAGGAGGTGGAGAGAAGGGAGTTGGAGGGTGGAGGGGCCTACTCCAAGACACTTCTCCTCTACCTACCTGCCTTCTGGGTCCTTCTCACAGATTAGAGTCCCTAAATGACCGGTCAAGGTCCTTGGGGGATGGGGCAGGGGCATCAGGAGTATGAAGGCTTCATTACCCTCAGACAATGGCTTGGAGCAGATTCCTCCTATGCATTCAGCAGCCTGTATAGGATTAGTGTATACAGCATGTTTAGAAGGCCCCATGCTATATCCCGTTGACCGCCAGTGTCAAAGCCATGAATGCCTTTTGCTGAGGCATGGTAAGCCTCTCTGTAACTATAGTTTCTCTTTTTAAAGTAAGAATCCCTGCAAGGCTGAGGAAGGTGCCCTAAAGCTCCGCAGGCCATTGCAGTCTGTCCTGAGGCTGTCCCTGGCTCTCTCTCTGCCCTCCCTGGCTCCCTTTCATGGTGTTGCCCCTAGACATTGGGCTCAGGGGCCTCCAGCCAAAGCTGCTGACTCTGACCACGGCCTTTCTCTGGGCTGTGTTCATTTGCATCGTGCTGCTGAGGGTGGAAGAGAGCTATATAGGCTCTGGGCCATTCACTGGAGGATTAGGCCAGGCCTGAGGGAGCGGTGGGAAAGAAGCAGCGGGAAAGAAGCAGCGGGGAAGGCCCGGCTCCATTCCTTGAGAGTTCAACATGCCCTACCTGCTGCCAGGATTCTTCTGTGACCGCGTGATCCGAGAGAGGGACAGGAGAAACGGAGAGGGCACCGTCACGCAGCCCCTCAAGTTTGAGGGGCAGGATTTTGTTGTTCTCAAACAAAGGTGTCTGGCGCAGAAGTGCCTCTTTGAGGATCGTGTGTTCCCAGCAGGTGTTCAGGCCCTGGGCTCCCATGAGCTGAGCCAGAAAACCAAGATGAAGGCCATCACGTGGAAAAGGCCAAAGGTAGGGATGGAAGGGACGGGGGCTTCAGGAACCAGCTCTTGGGGAACAGAAAGTCAAGCGATCCAGAACCTCAGGCCATGGATCACTGAGCAAGTGGTTTATCAAGATTCTCTGTATCTGTGTGCGCCCAAAATACCTTCCTGCTTCCTTCCAAAACTGGAGATAGTATTTTCTGTTCTGAACTAGAGCTTATTATAATACTTTATAGGTCCCTGAAGTTGTAAATATTTTTAAGAGAGCTAATGCATTTAATTAAATTCATCGTAAGATTGTAAGCTATAATAGATTATCACATTCCTTCTTGAGAGCAGGCGTTTCAGGGATGGGAGAGTAGAGAAATTGAGAGGTTGACAGCATTAAGGCTTATAGGAGCGTTCCATGGAAGGTGTTTAACAGTAACCAAATGGGAGGTTAGAGACCTGCCTTCTTAACTTTAAGGAAAGCTGGCTCTTTCGCGCGGTGTCATGTCTATTTAAACAGAAAGGTTCATGCTGATCAGCCAGACTCCTCACAGTGTGAAGCATTTTGCTCCAGACTACCTTGTGGGGCAACTGAGGGGTCCACTTAAGTCAACATGAATAGGTCAAAGTGCTTGGGAGTAGGGCCAGGGCCTTCTTACCGCATGAAGATACCTATAGCCCCAAAAGGGTTCACTGCACTTAGAGCAGGCAAGAATCTCTCTATGTTAGTGGGCTCTAAAGTGGATGTATACAACCCAGTGGATTTGCAAGGTGGTCTACTGGAGTGTGTGAATAAAAATATTTGAACTATTTATATATTTTTAAATAAACATATTTTTCTTATTTTTATTTTTGGTAGAGACAGAGTCTTGCTATATTGCTCAAACTGGTCTCAATTTCCTGATCTTAAGCTATTCTCCTGCCGTGGACTCCCAAAGCTGTGGGATTACAGGCATGAGCCACTATACCCAGCCCAAACTTTTAATTTCAGAACGGTTGTAAATTTATAGAAAAACTGTGAGGATATGACAGAGTTCTTATATACTCTACAGTCAGTTTCTCCTATTATTAGCATTTTACATTAATATTAATACGGTACATTTGTTACAATTAATTAACTAATGTTGATATATTATTATTAACTGAAGTTCGTACTTTATTCAGATTTCCTCAGTTTTTATCTAATGTCCTTTTTCCGTTCCAAGATCCCACCCAAGATATATTTTATTTAGTAGTAGTGTCTCCCCAACCTCCTCTTTGCTGTGACACTCTCTCAGACTTTCCTTGTCTTTGATGACCTTTACAATTTTAAAGAGTAGTGGACAGGTATTTTGTAAAATACCCCTCAACTGGCATTTGTCTCCTGTTTTTCTCCTTATGGACTTATGGATTTGGGGAAGAAAGAGCACAGCAGCAGAGTACCATGTCATCACATTCTATATCAAGGGTACAGACAATAAACATCCTTATCACGGTTGATGTTGACCTTGATCACCTGGCTGAAGTAGTGTCTGTCAGATTTCTCTACCGTAAAGCAACTTTCCCCCCTCTTTTCCACAATATTCTTTTTGGAAGCAAGACACTAAGTGTAAACCCATACTTCAGGAATGAGGAGCTCTGTTCCACCCTCTTATGGGCAGAATATTTACATAACTTATTGGAAATAATCATATCAATGTCAATATGGACTCATGAGTATTTATTTTTTATTTTGTGTTATAATTCAGTGCTTCTTTATTTTGTTGCACAGGTTCTTCCAGCTTTAGTCATTGGGAGCTCTCATTTGGCTTCTATGTCTATTTGACCTACACCTATTGTTATGCTGCTTTTTGTTTTTTGTTTTCTTGAGCACTTTCTTACTTTCTGGCACTTCAAGATGCCCCAGGCTTATAATGCATATCTCCTGCCCCAATCCCAGAATCAGTGATTTTTTTCAAGGAGCACTGGTTCCTTTGATTGGAAAATAATATCGAAAACCAAGATCTAGCCGCTAGATGTATTCATTGTAACTGGAGTGTGATTGCTTCTGTTCCTCTCAAATGATAGAAAAAGGAGATATGTGTGTGCGTGTGTGTGTGTGTGTGTGTGTGTGTGTGCCCATGCATGCTAACCTATGTATATACACATATCTATAAATATTTCTTCTATGTATAATCATTTCACATATCTGTAAAAATTTCTCTATATAGCCATCTGTATCTGTATTAAGCTAAACATGAGTTCATACTGACATACCTAAGTAATTCTCTGCTGTTTGTGTGAATGTAAATGAATTTTTTTTTAATTTAAAATCTCAGTTGCTCATTCCTGCTATATAGGAAAGCAAGTGGCTTTTATATACTAACTTTGAATCCTGCAACTTAGCTATACTTACTTACTGGTTCCTGGTGGATTTTTTGGTCATTTGTTTGGAATTTTCTACATGGACAAGTATGTCACCTGTGAATAAAGACAGTTTCTTTCCTTGCTTCCATCTTTATATCTTTCATTTTTTTTCTTGTCTTATTGCATTAGCTAGTGCTTCCAGTGTGGTGTTAAACAGAAATGGTAAAAGGGGACATCCTGCCTTGTTCCTGATCTTAAGAGGAAAACATCTAGTTTCTCACCACTAAGTATGAAGTTAGTGGCTAGACATGGTGACTCATTTCTATAATCCCAGCACTTTGGGAGGCCAAGGCAGAAGGATCACTTAAGCCCAGGAGTTTGAGACCAGCCTGGGCAACATAGTGAAAACTTGTCTCTGCAAAGAGTAAAAAAGTAGCCAGGCATGGTGGCACATGCCTGTAGTCACAGCTACTCGAAAGGCTAAGGATAGAGGATCGTTTGAACCCAGGAATTTGAGGCTTCAGTGAGCTGTGTACTCACTGGAGCTGTGTACTGGAGCCTGGGCAACAGAGTGAGACTCTGACTCAAAAAAAAAATAATAATAATTATCTCTTGTTCTTTTCAAAGGTGGATGCTCCCTTCCTAGCTAGTTGAGAGTTTGGTGGGGGGTTTTGTTTTTGTTTGGGGGATTTTTTATTAATAAATTATGAATGAGTGTTGAATTTTGTCAAGTGCTTTTTCTGCATCATTTGATTTAATATGTGAACTTTATTCATAGCCTATTGATATGGTATATTACATAGATTGTTTTTTGTTTTGTTTTGTTTTTTTGAGTTGGAGTCTCACTCTGTTGCCCAGGCTGGAGTACAGTGGCATGCACACAGCTCAGGTGATCCTTCTGCCTCAGCCTTACAAGTAGCTGGAACTACAGGCACACGCCACTACACCCGGTTAATTCTTTGATTTATTGTAGAGATGAGGTCTCACCAAGTCGCCCAGGCTGGTTTCGAACCGCTGGGCTCAGGCAATCCACTTGCCTTAGCCTCCCAAAGTGCTGGGATTATAGGTGTGAGCCACTGTGCTCAGCCCACTGATTGATTTTCAATGTTGAATCAGCCTTGCATAAATCCTCCTTGATCATGATATATAATTCTGTTTAGACATTGTTGTATTTGAGTTGCCAATATTTTTTTGAAGATTTTGCTTCTATGTTTGTAACAGACATTGGTCTGCAGTTTTCCTCTATTGAAATATCTTTTTCTGACTTGGATATTAGGGTAATGCTGGCCTAATAGAATGAGTTAGGAAGTGTTCCCTCTACTTCTATTTCATGGAAGATAATGTGGAGAATTGATATTTCTTTCTTGAATACCTGGTAGAACTCACCTATTCAACCATCTGAGTTTGGATGGTTATTAATTATTGACTTAATATATTTGATAGGTATAGCCCCGTTCAAAGTATCTTCTTCTCTTATATGAATTTTGGTAATTTTATCTTTCAAGAAATGTGACCATTTCACCTAAGTTATCAGATTTGTGAGCATGAAGTTATCCATAGTATTCCTTTATTATCCTTTTAACGTTCACAGACTCAGTAGTGATAACCTCTCCTTCATTTTTGATATTAGTAATTTGTGTTTCCTCCTTTTGTCTTGTTTAGCATGGCTAGAGGTTTATTGATCATATTGATCTTTCCAAAGAACTGTTTGTTTTCATTGACTTTCTATTGTTTTACTGTTTTTTATTTCATTGACTTCTGTTCTGAGTTTTGTCTCCCTCTGCTTGTGTTAGGCTTAAATTTCTCTTCTTTAGTGTCCCAAGGTGGAATATTGTTTATTGATTTTTAGATCTTACTTATTTTCTAACATATGCAGTTAATGCTACAGATTTCCATTTAAGCACTGCTTTTATTGCATCCCACAAATTTTGATGTTATATTTTAATTTTTGTTCAAAATATTTTTTATTAGCCAGGTGTGGTAGCACACGCCTGTAGTTCCAGCTACTTGGAAGACTGAGGTGGAAGGATCACTGGAGCCCAGCAGGTCGAGGCTGCAGTGGCCGGGACTGTGCCACTGCACAGCCTCGGTGACAGAGTGAAACTCCAATTCAAAATATATATGTATATATATTTTTTAAACTTATTTTGCAATTTCTTCTCTGACTCATGTGTTATTTAGAAGTGTGTTGCTTAATTTCCAAACAATTTGGGATTTTCCAACAATCTTTTTGTTATTGATTTTTATATCATTCCACTGTCGTCTGAGAGCATACTTTGTATGATTTCTATTATTTTACAGTTGTTGTGGCCCAGAATGTGGTCTTAGTGACTTATTACATATGACTTTGAGAAGATTATTTATTCTGCTGCTGTTGGAATATTCTATTGATGTCAATTTGATCAAGTTGGTTGATAGTGTTGCTCAGGTCAATGATATCCTTGCTGATTTTCTGCCTTCTTGATCTATAATCACTGAAAGAAAGGAATTGACATCTCAGGTACAATACTCAATGTGACTAGCTCTCTGTTCTATCACTTCTTTGCCTCATGTATTTTGACACTCTGTTGTTAGGTGCACACACATTTAGGATTGTATGTCTCCTTGGAGAACTGACCTTTCCAGAATCATGTAATGACTCTCCTCATCTCTGATCATTCTGATGCCTGCTTCCTCTGAAATTAATATAACTACTCCAATTTTCTTTTGATTCGTGTTAGCGATATATCCTTCTCTATGAGTCTTTATATTTAAAGTGAGTTTCCTGAAGACAGCATATGGTTGAGCCTTGTTTTTACCTCTCAATCTTTGTCTTTTAATTGGTGTATTTAGACCATTCATGTGTAAGTGATTGTATTGTTAGATTACTATCTACCTTGTATATAACTATTTTCTATTTGCTGCATTTGTTCTTTGTCCCCTCCTCCTTTTTCTAGTTTCTCTGGTTTAATTAAGCATTTTATATGATTCCATTTTATCTTCTCTCTTAGTATGTCTATTATAGTCCTTTTTTTCAATTTTAGTGCTCATGCTAGAGTTTTCATTATGCATTTATGATTAATCTAGGTCTACCTTCAAATAACACTATACCATTTCATTTGCAGTCTGGGTAATTTACAAGAGTATTTCCATTTCCTTCTTTCCTGTGCTTATGACATTACTGTAATTCATTCACTAATCTATATGCTATAAATGCCCAACACATTATTTTTATTATGATTTTAACAAAGTTACTATTTAGATTAAGAATTTAAAATTAGAGATTTTCTTTTACTTTTATTTATTTCTTCTCCAACACTCTTCCATTCTCTATGTGGGCCCAAGTTTCTGACCTTTTTTTTTTCCTCTGAAGAACTTCTTTTAACATTTCTTGCAGGCAAGTCAGCTGGCAATGAATTCTTTCAACTTTTGCTTGTCTAACTAAGCTGCAGAATATTAATATTAATAATATCACCACCAAAATCATTCCTGAAAACAGTTTGTAGTTTTTTCATATGCTTTCTTCTTTATCCTTCCAATTTAAATAGTTTTAAATAGTTGTGTGTTGCCTGAACATTAAGGCAATAGATTATATACTTTATACCCTCCTTTTAATCATCATTTCATTTTAATTCTAAATACTAAGTATCCCCAGTTCTTGTGTCCTTTGAAACCTTCTGGTCGTCAGAAGCTTATTCTCAGGAAAAACTCATGGTAACAGTATTTTCTGAATTCTTACATATTCGAAAATTTGCCCACACCCTTTTTCCTTGAAAGAAAGATGTGCTATATATAAATCCTTGGTTCACATTTTCCTTCCTTGAGTTTCTTAAATTGCTCCAATTTCTTCTGGCTTAAAATCTTATTGCTGAAAAGTCTAACAATAACCTAATGTTTTTTCCTTAAAAGTGGCATTCTTTCTTGCTGGATGACCAAACAATTTTTTTCTTTTTCCTTGAAGTCTGGTAATTTTCTAGAATATATCTTCATATTGGTCATTCTGGTTTGATATTCTCAGTTTGCCCTTTCAATATGTAGTATTAAATACATGCTTTTGGCCTGGCGCAGTGGCTCATGCCTGTACTTTGGGAGGCAGAGGCGAGAGGATTGCCCGAGCCCACAGGTTGGAGACCAGTCTGGGCAATATGGCGAGGCCGCATCTCTGCAATAAACAAAAAATTTAGCTGGGCGTGGTGATGCATGCTTGTAGTTCCAGCTACTTAGAAGGCTAAAGCAGAAGGGTCACCTGAGCCTAGCAAGTCGAGGCTGCCGTGGCCGTGAGTGTGCCACTGCACTCCAACCTGTGCAACAGAGTGAGAGTGACTCCAAAAAAAAAAAATTATTTTAGGAAATCTTTTTTCAAATTATAGTTTTTAATATTTATTCTGTTCCTTCACCTTTCTTCTTCAAAGACCCTTATTATCTGTATGTTAAGTCTTTACCATATTTACCATATTTGTCACTTTCTCTTGAATTCTAGTTATCTCTTTTCTTTGTTTCTTTTAGTAATTTTCCTTCTTCACACCTTCTTTTTCCCTTCAGGTATTATTTGTTTTATTCACTTCCTCTTGTGTTCTTCCATATCTAATGTTTATTTCTTTTTTTTTTTTTTTTTGAGTTGGAGTCTCACTCTGTTGCCCAGACTGGAGTGCAGTGGCCGCTCCCGGCCACCGCAGCCTCGACCTGCGGGGCTCCGGCGATCCTTTCACCTCAGTCTTCCAAGTAGCCGGAATTACAGGCATGCACTACTATGCCCAGCTGATTTTTTTATTTATTGTAGAGATGAGGTCTCACTGCCCAGGCGGGTCTCGAACCAGCGGGCTCAGGCAATCCACTCACCTCAGCCTCCCAAAGGCGCGGGATTACAGGCTGAGCCACCAAGCCCGACTGAATGTTTATTTCTTAGATGACTTTTTTTCTTTTATTTCTAAGTCTTTTTTGAATTTTGTCATCTTGTTTCCAAATTTTCCACATTCTTATTTATATTATTTTTCATGACTTATACAATTTTTAAGCTGATTTTGAAATAACTGCTTATAGTTTGATCTGCTTAGTGGATATAACTTAGGCTTTTACTGACTTCTTATTCTTTCTATTATTATTATTATTATTATTATTTTAGAGATGGGATCTTGCTTTGTTGCCCAGGCCAGTGTCAAATTCCTTGCCTCAAGCGATTCTCCTACCTTGGCTTTCCAAAGTGCTGGGATTACAGCAATAAGCTACTGTGTCTGGTCTGTTAACTCTTTGTAATGCTCATATTGTACCATCCTTGCCCAGTGGGAACCTCTTCAAATTGACTTCTGTGTCTTTTTAACACAACCCAGAATTTGATAATTTTCTTCTTCTCTGAAAAAGTCCCCTAGGCTTATCTTCCCCTCCCCCACCCAGGCTTATCTTACATATTTCTTGCCCCATATCTTGAATTGGCTATTTCTTCAATGACCTCCAGCTTATTTTAATGGGAAATGTTGTGTAAAGATAACAGTCGGGGCTGGATGTGGTGCCTCACGCCTGTAATCTCAGCACTTTGGAAGGCTGCAGTGGGAGGACTGCTTGAGCCCAGGAGTTTGAGACCAGTTTGGGAAACAGTGAGATCCCCATTTCTACAAAAAATCAAAATATTAGCCAGGAATGGTGACACGTGCCTGTAGTCCCAGCTACTCAGGAGGTGGAAGGATCATCTGATCCAAAGAGGTGGAGGCTGTAGTGAGCCATGATTGTGCCTCTACACTCCAGCCTGGGCAACAGAGTGCCAACAACAACAACAACAAAAAGATGGCAATATGAATGTTGATGTTCTCTTTACAGCTAAATTGTTACTGCAATCAATTTTTTAGTGCATAAGGAAAGGAATTTTTTTTAAAGAGCTAAAAATAAACACGAGTTATACTTATATATGCAATTCAATGTTAATGCTGCAGGTTGTTATTTTAGTTATTTGACTTTATAATTTTACATATTTTCTTTTACACTACAAAATCTTGGTTCCTAGTGACATTAACGTAAATTCTTTTTTTTTTTTTTTTTTTGAGTTGTAGTCTCACTCTGTCGCCCAGACTGGAGTGCAGTGGCCGCTCCCGGCCACCACAGCCTCAACCTGCTGGGCTCCGGCGATCCTTCCGCCTCAGCCTTCCAAGTAGCTGGAATTACAGGCATGCGCTACTACGCCCAGCTGATTTTTTTATTTATTGTAGAGATGAGGTCTCGCTGCCCAGGCGGGTCTCGAACCCACGGGCTCAGGCAATCCACTCACCTCAGCCTCCCAAAGGCGCAGGATTACAGGCTGAGCCACCGAGCCCGGCTTAACGTAAATTCTTACTTGCTTTATCAAACAGTATACATGTCAACATTTAAAAATAATAATATTGGCTGGGCTCGGTGACTCAGCCTGTAATCCCAGCATTTTGGGAGGCCGAGGTGAGTGGATTGCTTGAGCTCATGGTTTTAGACCAGGCAACTTGGCAAAATCTCGTCTCTACAATTTAGAGAAAAAAAAAATTAGCCAGGCATGGTAGCACACTCCTGTAGTTCCAGCTACTTGGAAAGTTGAGGTGGAAGGATCGCCGGAGCCCAGCAGGTGGAAGCTGTGGTGGCCATGAGTGTGCCACTGCACTCCAGCCTGGGCAACAGAGTGAGATTCCAACTCAATAATAATAATAATTTATTTCTAATGGTTCATATTTATTTATGATTTTGGTTTTTGTCCTTAAGCTACATCCCAAAAGCTAGAATAACCAAAATGTTATACTTTAAGTTACTTGAAATAATTCTTTTAGCCAGGCTCGGTGGCTCAGCCTATAATTCCGCGCCTTTGGGAGGCTGAGGTGAGTGGATTGCCTGAGCCTGCGGGTTCGAGACCCTCCTGGACAACTTGGCGAGACCTCATCTCTACAATAAATCAGAATGGGAGTGTGAGGTGAGCAGATGGCCTGAGCCCGTGGGTTCGAGACCCGCCTGGGCAACTTGGCTAGACCTCATCTCTACAATAAATCAAAATGAGCCGGGTGTGGTAGCGCGCGCCTATAGTTCCAGCTACTCGGAAGGCTGAGGCGGAAGGATCGCCGGAGCCCAGTAGGTCGAGGCTGCAGTGGCCGGGAGTGGCCGCTGCACTCCAGTCTGGGTGACAGAGTGAGACTCCAACTCAAAAAAAAAAAAATTCTTTTTATGTGTATGGTTATGCCATCAACTTTTTATGCAGTTAGGTTCCTTTGCTTTAGTCTGTACTCAGCTTTATTTATTTTATTTTATTTTTTATTTCTTTTTTGAATCAGGGTCTTCCTCTTTCTACCAGGCCGGAGTGCAGTGGCACAATGAAGGCTCACCACAGCCTCAACCTCATTAGCTCCGACAATCCTTCTACCTCAGCCTCCTGATGAGTACTCACTATGTTGCCTAGGCTGGTCTCAAACTCTCAGGCTCAAGCAATACTCCTGCCTCAGCCTCCCAAAGTGTTAGGATTACAGGCATGAGCCACCACGCCCAGCAGCATTCAGGTTTTACAGACTGCTTTTTAAAATGATGTATTATTTGGCTTTTAGACATGATTCCTAAGTCAAAACTATTTTAAACAGTTATATTCAGAGTTTTACTTTCATTCCTATTTCCGCTACATTATTCCCTCCCTCCCTATACAGGTAACCTTTTTAAAAAGCGATTGTTTTTGGTTTATCCTTCCACTGCATTCAGAGTTTCAGATGGGAGGCATGCTGTGGTGTGGGATAAGAAAGACTTTCCATCCCACACTACAGCATGCTTCCCATCTGAAACTCTGAATGCAATGGAAGTAGGAAAGTTGCATCCCTGAGTGCAGGGGCTTCTGCTCACTTGGTTATATTGAGTTCTGATTAAAAGGAGAAAGAGAGAGAGAGCTGTGTCACAGGACTACCAAGCCGTCTTGAAGCTGCAAAGAACAGTGTTCAAGCCAAAACACTGAATCTATAATGATTTTTTAAAAAATTTTCCTGGTGTGTTCAAACCTCAAGTAATTATTTTTAAATTTAAAAAGTAAGCTGGGCTTGGTGGCTCAGCCTGTAATCCTGCACTTTGGGAGGCTGAGGTGAATGGATTGCCTGAGCCTGAGGGTTCGAGACCCGTCTGGGCAACTTGGCGAGACCTCATCTCTACAATAAATTTTTTAAAAATCACCCAGGCACAGTAGCACGTGCCTGTAATTCCGGCTACTCGGAAGGCTGAGGCGGAAGGGTTGCCGGAGCCCAGCAAGGCAAGGTCCCGGCCACTGCACTCCAGTCTGGACGACAGAGTGAGACTCTAACTCGGAAAAAAAAAAAAAAAAAAAGTAAGACACATCCAAATAGAAACAAGAGCACCCTCTGTTGGCCTTTGCTGGGCTGCACATAATCTGGAGTACCTGGATTTGAAAATTGCTGCTGGTGCCCTTGGTGCTGACCTGAGTAGGCAGGGAAGCCTGCGGAACTCACTCCTGTGGACCCTGGGACATTTACTGACTCTAAACATATATCTATGTTGCCACATCCTGGGGAGAAAAACCCATATTTTCCTTCTGGCATCACTTCTCCTGGCATAGAAAAAGCAAGCACCATGCTTTCTGCTGTCACTTTGCCAAAGCTGTGACAGGAATAACACTGGCTTAACTCTCAAGGTACATCCTTACTCAGATAGGATAACAGTGTGGGGGAGCAGCATGGGACGATGTGAGGAGGCATGTTCCTGGCTTTCATATCGACTGGCTGTGCATCCTTGGACAAGTTTCTTACTCTCTGAGACACACACACACACACACACACACACACACACACACACACACACACAAGTCTCATTTTTGAGCCTCAGTTTTCTTATCTGAAAGAATAAGAATCATAGTATTCTACCCACAGGGCTGTTTTTGGAGCCTTAAGTTAGTGGCATGTGTGAAGCTCCTGATACAGCTCCAATACTACCTAATGGAACTCAATAATTAAAAGCGACTATCACTATTATTACCTGGTCATTTCCTTTTTGTTTCACAGGAAATCTGCGAGAATCCTCGATTTATCATTGGTGGAGCCAATAGAACTGACATCTGTCAAGGAGATCTAGGTAGGAATGTCCCTCCTGCCTGGTGATCAAGGTCGGCTCAGTGGCTCAGCCTGTAATACCAGCACTTTGGGAGGCCAAGGCGAGTGGATTGCCTGAGCCCGTGGGTTCGAGACCCACTTGGGCAACTTGGCGAGATCTCATCTCTGCAATACATCAAAAATTAGCCTGGTGTGGTAGCGCACGCCTGAAGCTCCAGCTCCTCAGAAGGCTGAGGCAGAAGGATTGCTGGAGCCCAACTGGCTAAGGCTGCGGTGGCCGGGAGCGTACCACTGCACTCCAGTCTGGGTGACAGAGTGAGACTCCAACTTCCAGGAAGTAAAGGGACAATAGTCTGTTCTTGCCTTTAATGACTTCTCTAAAAGTTACTTTTGCTCATTATCTATGTGCAGGTGATTGCTTTGTTTCCTCCCACGCATCTCATTAGCACTCTGCTTGTGTCACAGAAGGTATGCCACATTCTACAGCCTCCAGTCTAGAGTCTGAAGGACACTTACGTACCCCACTCCACACAACGAAAGCCCTGCTTTTAACTGTGCCCATCTTAGAACACAGTGCTGTGACTGTGTACCAAGCGTGCCACAGAAAGGCAATTATAACGTGAATTCACGTTTCAATTGCCCCAGCACAGCTCCTTATTAAAGGAGTCTTTCAGCCAGGCTCGATGGCTCAGCCTGTAATCCCGCGCCTTTGAGAGGCTGAGGTGAGTGGATTGCCTGAGCCCGCGGGTTCGAGACCCGCCTGGGCAGGCGAGACCTCATCTCTACAATAAAATCAAAAAATTAGCTAGGCGTGGTAGCGCGCGCCTGTAAGTCCGGCTACTCGGAAGGCTGAGGCAGATGGAACTCCGGAGCCCAGCAGGCCAAGGCTGTGGTGGCCAGGAGTGGCCACTGCACTCCAGTCTGGGCGACAGAGTGAGACTCCAACTCAAAAAAAAAAAAAATAAAAAAAAATAAAGGAGTCTTTCAACCAAGATGCCATTTGCCTATGGATGAGTATCTGATTTTCTGTTTGGTTGGTTAACTTGGCTGTTCCATCCTACCTTCCTCTCTCTCAGCCTCTTGTTCAAGAAGTATTGGTGTGGACTATAGGCAGCTCTGTGAAGTAAACTTGGAGAGAACATCAACAGACACAATTTAAAACTTGAGGGAAAAAGGGTTCCCAAGACCAAATGAAAGGAATTTGGCTTACTTGGCTCCAGAAGGAGAGGCTAAGGAGAAATTCACTATTGGACTTCTGCATCTGAGGGAAGGCTTCCTGCAGAGCCCTGGACAAGCTAATAATCTGGGTCTCTAAACCAATACACTGTTCTAAGGAGAGGCTGGTTGCTTCCAAGGTCGGAGTGGGGGCTGGCTGCAGGCTCTCAGCCTCCCTTTTATTTTCTCAGTGTTGCATTTCACCTAACCCATCCTCCTTAGAAGACAACGCTGTGTCAGGGTACCAGGTATGCCCTCTGGGCGTACACACACACACACACACACACAGCAAATTTTTATCTTCCACCACATACAGTATTCTGCCAGAAAGGAGGTCCCGGGAATAAGAAAATATCCCCATCTCATTCCACTGCAAGCAAGTCACAGTGCCTCTGTAGACTGGCTCCAGGAAAGCTGTCTTACAATACAAATCTGCTTGGTAGACGGTTCTCTGACGCTCAGTCGTTGCTGAGGTCAGAAGGGGAAATGGACTCACATCGCAAAGGAGCAGGGCAGATTTCCTACAGACATGAGAAAGAACAACCCAATTATGATCAGCTACTGCTCTGTCTCCATTGAGGCCCAAAATGAGAGTTTACTTTCCAGAGGAGGAACTGCCTATTATAAACTTCAGGAAATATCCAGTCGGAGGGAGTAAGTTACCCTCTTGATCATATTGTTACGGAATTCCTGTCAAAATCTCCAGTGAACACCAAGTGAATCCCCCTTCTTCAGAGAAGTGGAGCAGCTGGCTGGGATTGGGTCTTTTTTTTCCCTAGATGGGCAGAGGGGCAGTCCCACCCATGACCTGTGTGTTTGCCTGCAGGGGACTGCTGGTTTCTCGCAGCCATTGCCTGCCTGACCCTGAACGAGCGGCTCCTTTTCCGAGTCATACCTCACGATCAAAGTTTCATCGAAAACTACGCGGGGATCTTCCACTTTCAGGTGAGGTCATGAGAATGTAGTTAAGAGGACCGGCTGCAGTCCACCCACCAATGGGCTTCTGGCCTTGACTTCCCAGAGGCTCCAGGAAAGATTCCACCCACCTCCCAAGCTGTGACAGTGGGCAGTGACCCCCTGAAGGCTTCAAGCCTGTGAGGAAGCAGTTGTTTATTTCTGCCTCCCTAATCCCTCCCCCCACCTTCCGCTATGTCCCAGAAAGGCAGGAAGACATCCTGTTTACTGGCCTGTGGTTCTATTTTTGCCTTTCCAGTTGTCTGGCTGCCGAGTTATTGCCGGCAGCCTTTGTCAAGTAAGTCCCTAAGACATTAGCACAGGGATACCGTAGGGCCCTTCAGGTTGTATAGGAAACCCTGGTCTGGGGACTGCAGCTCCTGTGTGCTTCTTTCTCTTTACCCAGAAAAGTCTGGTTAACCTGGGGACCAGGCTTCTGGTTTCCCAGAACTGAGTCTCATGGTTCCAGCATCACTTTCACCATTGGAAATGTTCTGAGTCTAAATCATCTTGTCATAGAACCCAATCCTGGTGCTGGCCAGAACCAAAATGAATCCTACTTGTAGGGATCTCGTAGATTCTAGGGTTCTGAGGAGTCAGTCTGTCTCCAGCTTTCAAGGCTCCCTAATGTCCTGGGATGACCCAAATCATCAGTTGATGTACCTGCTGGTCTTGTACCTCAGCAATGAAAGCCCCAGGAAAGGTCTTTCTTCAGGTTCAGGGTTCCATATCCTGCTGCCTCAGCGCATGAGCAAGGCAGCCAGGCCCTGAATTTGGTTTCTCCCTGCCATCACACTAATTGTGTCCTTCTGATATTTAAAGGGCCATAAATACGAAGACCAGATAGGTTTCTATCCTCTTTCCCAAGTGTCATTGGAAAGGAGATTAAACTACACTTGACCTTCTTCAGTTCATTTGATTTGCTCAAAAAAGAACATCCAAAATTGAAATGATTGGACAATGTTCCTGCAATAACCAGAGTATATTCTGGGTCACTTTCCTCTTCTATTTCTAATCCTTATTCTTCACTTTGTCATCGAAAAACACATAAATCAATATTCCGCCTTCACTGCGTAGTTCTCAATCCTGGCTGCATTGAATCATCTGGGACACTGAAAAGTGCTAATACCCAGGCCCTGGCCCAGGCCTCCTAAGCAGCAGAATTAAAAACTTAAGTCCTTAGATATTCATGGAGCACCTATTGTACGTGGTACTGAGCTGACTCTGTGGAAGAGAAGAAGTGGCATGTAACTCACTTCCTGCCCTCAGAAAGCTCCAAGTCCAGTTAGAGATAGATTCGCACACCCTGAAGTCAGAATAGGATGAACAAGCACCAAGATGCAGAGCCTAGGAAATGGTACTGGTTTGGGATTAAAAAAAAAAAAACCCTGAGGAAAGTGGGAATAAGGCCATATTTCCTAATGGTAATCTGAGGATGTGACTCTGTTCTTGACACTTCTGTGCAGTTCTGGCGCTATGGAGACTGGGTAGATGTGGTTATTGATGACTGCTTGCCAACGTACAACAATCAACTCGTTTTCACCAAATCCAACCACCGCAATGAGTTCTGGAGTGCTCTGCTGGAGAAGGCTTATGCTAAGTAAGGCAACACTTTAGAATATGGGGTAAGACAAGAGGTGAGAGAGTGAGTTGTAAAATCCGGTCAAGGTCTCATTCACAGCAGGGTACATGTGTCTATGTACACACATATATGTATACGTGGGTGTTCAGCTGTGACCCAAAGTCAGACACGATCAGTTCCATGCAACAACGCTAACTAAAAATGTGAAGCTTAAGAGCAGAAATGGAATGTGGTGCAGGAAATCTTTAGTTTTTGGCTCCCATCATGAGCTCTTTAATTTATCCTTCATGATGGAGTTGCAAATCGTGGATCAGAGCACTGTATCTTTGGAGCTCAGATCTCAGGGTATTGTTTGGCTTAAACAAGCATGAGGGGCCACCCCTTCAGGTCCCTTCCCACTGTGGGAGCTTCTGTGTTCTCTCAATAAATCCTGCTTTCTCATTTAAAAAAAAAACCAAGCATGAGCTTATAGCATATTAATAAAATATGTTGTCCCTCAACTTAGAAACTTTAATGCAGCCCAACCTCAAGGTTCAGAATATAGTAGAAAGAGAACTATCAGATATTGGGAACAGCTGGGTTCCAATCTCAGTGCTTCTGGTTCTCTGTGGCCTTGGGTGGGTCACATAGTCTCTTGAGCTCATTTTCTTCATTTCAAAGGGACAGAATCATTGTTCCCATTTCAATAATGTGAAATTGATGAAAGACCATTATAGGTCCCGAGAGCAAAGTTCTGGTGGCAGTGGTACCTGGGTTATGTTTCCTGGAACTCCATGACCTTAGATTGACCTTCATTCTCTCCAAGGCTCCATGGATCCTATGAGGCTCTGAAAGGTGGGAACACCACAGAGGCTATGGAGGACTTCACAGGAGGTGTGACAGAGTTTTTTGAGATCAAGGATGCTCCCAGAGACATGTACAAGATCATGAAGAAAGCCATAGAACGAGGCTCCCTCATGGGCTGCTCCATTGATGTAAGTCTGGGGTGTGGGGTACAGGACAGAGAACGGTCAAGTATCAGGAAGCCTTTTACCCAATGAATGGCAGTATAGGGCCTTCTCCTGGACAGAGTTAATGTTTTGCTTTAGGAAGTAGGAACTGGCTTTCGACTGAAGACTGGGAATTTCTCAAGGGAGAAAAGTTCTTGGGGATTTTCAGCAAAAAGAATAAGCAAGAACATTCCTTGCCCTGGGATTTAGGTGGAAATAGGTCCAGAGGCCTCTTTTGTCTGTACTCCTCAGTCCCATCATGCCCTCATTAAGGTGACCACATACTTGGCTATGGACCTGAGCCCGCCATTTCCCTAAGAAAGCCCCCCAGTCCTTGAGTTTTGACCAGATCCCCCACCTGGGACACAGGCTTTGTGTTGTTATTGGGGAGAAGCTAAGTCTGCAGTTCCCCTCTCAGTGCAACGGGGTAGTGTGAACTGAGTCAGGAGCCAAGGGTATAGAGTTGGCCAACATGGCCAGGCCTCCTGAGTTTCAGGAAACATACCTTACCTGAGGGCTGCTTAATGAATAACAAATAGTTTTGTTGATTTCCACTGGGGAGGAAGGAGCCCAAGCTGAATTCCTGCTCCTTCTTCTCCCAGTATCCCCAAGGGTTAGGAAAGCTTGGAAGATCCATTAGCATACAACACCACGGATAAACTTTTTTTTCTGGATCACTTTTATCCATCTTTTCTCCATTCATACTCTATTGATCTCTCTTCTCTTCCTTTGTCTCTCCCCTCCCTCTTCCTATCTCCTTCCCTTTCCACCCTCCTTTGTTTGTTCTCTCTCCCTTTCCTGGGTCATCCCCTCCCTTCCCTGTTGGGCCTCAGGATGGCACGAACATGACCTATGGAACCTCTCCTTCTGGTCTGAATATGGGGGAGTTGATTGCACGGATGGTGAGGAATATGGATAACTCGCTTCTCAGGGACTCAGACCTCGACCCCAGAGATTCAGATGACAGACCGACCCGGGTGTGTACACCTCCAATTGTCAGGCATGACCATCCTTCCAACCTGCATGACCTCGGCCTCCCCTCAGGAACCAGTACCTCATCCAGAGACCCCTCTCCTGGATCCTTCCAAGGGTCTGTGTTGGAATAACTTGCTCATTCCAAGGTTCCCAAAGAAGGTGGAAGAGCTAGAACTTGGAGGGACTCTCTGGGAGTTTCTTCATATTCCATAATCTGGGCAGTTTCTCTGACAATGAATTCGCAGGTGGAAATACAAGAGAAGCTTAGTTTATTTAAAATATTTTTCCTTTTCTGACTTACTTATTCATTCAACATTTACTTTTGAGCCCTTACTATGTGCTAGGCACTCTTCTAGCAAACAAAGCAAATGCTCTCCCCTTTGTTCACTATTCTAGTGAAAAAAAAGCAGTCTCTCCCCTTATAGGTTATATTCTAGTACTTTTAGAAGTAACGTATGTTCATCGGTGAATACTGAGCCATAGAGAAAAAACACAGAGGAAATTTTAACTTGTATCTTCCCCATCTAAAGATAACCACCCTTAACATTTGGTATATACCCTTGCGGGATTTTTCTACACACACACTTTATATTTTTATTTTGTAAATGTCATACTGAATGTACCTCTTTGCAGCCTGCTTTTTTCAGTTAGTTTCATATTCCTTTTTTTTTTTTTATTGAGTCAGAGTCTCACTCTGTCACCCAGGCTGGAGTGCAGTGGCACTCTCACAGTCACCCCAGCGCCAACCCACTGGGCTCAGATGATCAATCCTTCCGCCTCAGCTTTCCAAGTAGTGGAACTAGAGGTGCGTGCTACCACACCTGGCTAATTTTTTTGATATAGTGTAGAGACAAGATCTCACCAAGTTGCCCAGGCTGGTCTTGAACCCCTGGGCTCAGGCAATCTTGCCTTGGCCTCCCAAAGTGCTGGGATTACAGGCTTAAGCCGCCACCTCCGGCCAGTTTCTTTTTTTTTGAGTTGGAGTCTCACTCTGTCGCCCAGACTGGAGTGCAGTGGCCGCTCCCGGCCACCACAGCCTTGACCTGCTGGTCTCCGGCCATCCTTCTGCCTCAGCCTTCCAAGTAGCTGGAACTACAGGTGTGCGCTACCACACCCGGCTAATTTTTCTCGCCAAGTTGCCCAGGTGGGTCTCGAACCCGTGGGCTCAGGTAATTCACTCACCTCGGCCTCCCAAAGTGCAGATTTACAGGCTGAGCCACCGAGCCCGGCTGGTCTCATATTCTTAATGTGCCAAAACTATTCTCCTATGACATTTTTTAGTAGTTGCACAATATTCAAACATGTTATAATTTACTTATCCAACACCCCATTATTGGAAAGTTGGGTTATTTCCTTTTGGCTATTATTTTAAAATACAATGAGGAGCATCCCATGGTGAGTTCCATAGAACAGATTTCCAGCAGTCAAATTGCTAGATCAAATAATATGTTTAATGAATGACAAAAGGGTCATTTCTGGTAGCTTAACAGGTCTAGAACTAAGGATGAGGATGAGCAAACCTCCTGCCTCCTCCCTGTCTCTTCAGAGTGGTTTGGATCATGATGACCAAGATCTGGGAGATACTGGGATGCCAAAAGCCCTGGCCCCACCCACATCCCTCACCCCAAAAAGACTCCATGAATTCCACAGCCCTGTCTGGCTCCAGGAAGTTCCTCTTAAAGCTGTTATATTCTGAGGCAAAATGAAGCCACAGAGAGTCCATTTAGGGCTCTCAGGGGTTTTGGCAATACTACCCCTCCACCAAGGATCCCCCATGACTGCAACTCAGAAATTTCTTTTTTTTTTTTTTTTTGCAACTCAGAAATTTCTACAAATGGAAGAGCTGCCCCTTCACCCACAGGCACAGTCATTTCTGAGCAAGGCTCTCCTTGAGCCTCTTGAGAATTCTCTCCCTGGGTGCCTGATTCTTAATTTCTTGACTATTACATTCTAGATGGGTGTGCAGGAGGTGAGGGAAAGTAAAGAAAAAGGTTAGACCTATCTGTTTCATCTAACCCCTTTCTTTTCCAGGAATAGTCAACCCTGGATGGCCTCATGGGAAGGGGGAGCCTGAAGCCCAGGGCAGCCTCCTTTGAAGGACCTGAGGGGGTCCATAAAGGAGGAGAAGGGACACTCCATGTCACCCACCCCATGTCCCAGCACACACATTGTTCTTTGATGGTCAAGACAGAGCTTTCTCTGGGTGACCAGCTTGCCCGGGGCTGTGTCTCTTGGTGCTTTTAAAGGGCAAGTAGACTTCTGCTCATGCTAGTGAGGCACACTTTCAGGAAGTGGAGTAATCCTTGTCCTCACAGAACCCAGAGAATGGACCAGTATAAACTGTGTCTCCAAGCAGCAGAGCTTCTGCCTCCCAGTCCTTGATGGGCTGTCTGGTTATTGTTTTACAGACAATTGTTCCTGTTCAGTATGAGACAAGAATGGCCTGCGGGCTGGTCAAAGGTCACGCCTACTCCGTCACTGGGCTGGAGGAGGTGAGCCTGGTGGGGCTTGGTGGGGGGATGGGGCCCTACCTGGGTTAACCTCCTGAAGTCAGGACTTGGTATTTTGGGCCTCCACCATCTGCCAAGCTTGCCTTCAAGCAGAGGATTTGGCTCAAGGTCTAAGCCAAGTGCCCAGGGGTGGAGGGGCCTATGGAAACCGGTAGAGGTGGCTCTTACCACCTCTCGGTGCTCAGTTTATCTCAGCTTTTAGTGCTAAAGCTGGCAGTTTTTTTCAACATTTTCAAGGAATAAATTGAAATATCACTTTGTTTTTGCAAAGTTGGTTTTGTGTAGTCTTGCGTTTCCTATTCTTTCATGTTCAGACAGTTACAGTCATCACTTGTGCCATGGGGGATTGATTCCAGGGCCCCTGCGGATATCAAAATCCACAGATGTTCATGTCCCTTCTATAAAATGGCATGGTATTTACATATAAACTTTGTACATCCACCTGTATACTTTAAATCATCTCTAGATTACTTACAATATCTAAGATGTAAATGATCTGTAAATAGTTGGTATGCTGTATTGAGGTTTTTTAAGGTATTATTTTGTAATTATTATATTGTTATTTTTTATTTACTTTTTTCAAATATTTTGGGTCCATGGTTGGTTGAATCTGTGGAACTTGTGGACATGAAGGGCCAACCATGCAATGCTTTGTTCCTTCCAGGACTTCTGGCCTTTTGTACATAGTTGGGCAGGTTGTGCCCTGTACAAAGGACTGGGCAGAGAGGGGCGGTCGTCTGCGTCAGCCCATTGCAGCTGATGGAGGAAGGGATACTTTTTTCTAATCGGTCCGTCTAAAGGAGATTTTTGTCTGTAGTTCCTCAACTCCCAGGGGCCTTTTTTTCTAATTCACACAAAGACATCCAATGTGCTAGTAGGGACCTACTCTATATACCCCACCTCCTCCCCTAAAGTTCACAGTGGCTAGGATGTTCTCTGGGGAAATCACTTCTCAGTAGACAGTGAGGAGTTGACCCAGCCCTAACTCCTGAGGACTCTATTCTGACCCCTCCCCTGCCATTCCACAGCATGCTTCTGATTAGTCTCCTTGACCAGGGCCAGACAGGACAGCCCCTGTCTGTCCTGGTGAGGGATTATCTCCCCATCTCCATCCCAGTTCTCAGAGCAAGACAGAAGATCCCCTTTCCAGACAGGCTTCAAAGTACGAGAGCTTTTTCTCTTTGCCCAAGGCCATGTTCAAAGATGAGAAAGTGAAGTTGGTGCGGCTGCGGAACCCCTGGGGCCAGGTGGAGTGGAATGGCTCTTGGAGTGACGGGTAGGTGAGGGGACCCCACAGCTGGGGACAACAGGACCTTGGCCAAGGCTGGGTTGGGTCCTAAGCCACGAGAGTACTATAATACTTGGAATAAAATCGCCCTCAAAACAAATGATCCGCAGAGAAGAAGGGCACAAGTGTGGACTCCAGGGAAGGACTGAGAGTGGATACCAGGAGCTGGGGACACAGAGAGGTTGCTGACAATCATTGGCTGGAAAGGAAATATTCCAGAAAGCTTGAACTAGGCCCAGGCAGAAATGGCCTCAATGCAGGGATCTGGGCTGGAAAACGACCTCCTTTTTTGGAGTCTTTGCCTTATCTGTAAAATGGGAACAAACACCTGCCTCGTGGGCTGATATGAGAAGTAAATGTGATCATTTCTGGAAAGTTCTTAGCCATTGCTAAGATTTCATTCCCCCCACTGTCCTCATACAAAGGCACACCAGCCCTTTGAAAGAATTTTACTGCTTGTCACTGAAAGGAATAGACTGGAGGCAACAAAAATAACAAACATGGGGAAGTTATTACGAAAGCTCCAGAACAATTTACAAAACCTCTGTAGTCCATCCCATCCAATCACTGGTTCCTGATTGCCTCTGCTGAATGCTAGGCAGACCTGTGAGCACCTCTTTTATTCAAAGAGGGGGACAGCGGGAGGAAGACTACACCTGGGCTGTGTGGGCCCCTCAGCTCCTGGGCTTATGTACTACAATTAGTGATTCATTAGCAAGTGTTTATTGAACACCTACTACATCAGAGGCACAGGTCTAGGCACTGGGGATATTCTGAGAACAAGCAGCCTCCCTCAGTAGACTGTGATGAGTGCTGATCCCTGCGTTCTCACTGCCTCCTGCATACGTTCACACACATTTCTTCACTTATCCATGTGACATATCCTTACTTCCTCAGTGCTCACTATGTGCCAGCCCTAGGCTACTCTTCGAGGATGTAGAAATGAACACAGACACACAAGCCCTGCCCTTATGGACTTAAGGGCCAGCGGGAAGGACAGACAAGCACACACAAAGAACAGAAGAACAAAATGTTACCTGGAGGGAAAGGCCTTGGAGCTGTGCTTTCTGCTCTGGGAAGGTCCCCAGTGCCTTATTAATTGTCCACCCACAAAGACCCTTGCTGTGTTCTCCAGCCTTGGAATGTAGCATCTAGCTTTGACCAACTTCCTACTAACGGGTCCATTGCAGGGGCTGCTGACAAGTGGGGCACAGTCCTTGGTCACTCAAGGTGATTCCCCCTGCCGTGTCCCTCCTTCTAGCCTCTGGAATCTCCATTTCCTTTCTAGTACTCTCTGACTCCAAGAACTTCCTCAACCTCTTACCTTTCCAGGGGCAACCCAGTTTAGTTTCATTCTCCTCAGCAAGCCTGAAACACAAATGTATTTTATTTCCTCCCTCTTGAGGAGACAGAGTGTGTTACAATTTCCCAGACTTCAGAAACAATGCTGGGCTAATTCCTGGCAGGAGAAAGGAGTTGTTTTTACATGCTTGGTCTTTTTCTTAGTTAACTCAGTTTCTCATAGTGTGACAGGTACTGTGCTAACAACGTTGCATTGCATGATTTTATCTACTCATCACAGCCCTATGAGTAGGTGATATAATCGCTTCCCTTTTACAGTTGAGGAAACAGAATCTGACAGAGGGTAAATGGCTTGCCCAAGGTCACATAACTAGTACTATTATTAAATGGGAATCCCAGCTTGTCTATTTCTGGAGTCCAACTCTTAACCTTTGAAGTGTGAGGAGGAGAAAGGTCAAGCCCTCACAAACTCATTTAAGGAGTTTGGTCTTAATCTTGAGGATGGTAGAAGCAATTGTTACTGGGTTTTCCACTGAGGATAACAGATCAGATCAGCATTTTGATGGTTCACACTGGCTGCATGGTTCCTACTTCTGATACCTCCTGTCTTAACTACATCAGGCCTTCCCTTCTTCTTCCTTCCTTATTTCCTCCATTTTCCCACCAGTTGGAAGGACTGGAGCTTTGTGGACAAAGATGAGAAGGCCCGTCTGCAGCACCAGGTCACTGAGGATGGAGAGTTCTGGTGAGTCCAGAACCCAGGAGGACCCAGAAGGGTAAGGGATAGAGCAGAGAGGTGAAATCTCAGACCTCAATCCCCAGACAAGACTATCAGATTCCAGCTCTTGGGAGATCTGAGCCCCTTTCTCCTCTAGCCTGAGGTCCAGCAAAGATGAGGTTCTGACAGGAACTGCCAGGTCACAGCGATGATCGAACCCAGGGCCAGGCCAGCATGTTGTGGCTCTTGCCTCCCTTGATCCCCTTTGCAGCTTGCTCTGTTCCAGTCACACTTGTTCCCTGGCCTTGACACAACTCTTTTCTGAGCCTAGAAAGCTCTACTTACCCTGATCTCCCAATGCTAACCTCACTCTCACTCAGATCATTTCTACTCAGCCTCAAGTCTCAGGAAAATGTCTTCAGGACTCCCTAAGTTATCCCAGGCCTGGGATTAATTTATTTATGATGCTCATCACCCTTAAAATGACTCATTTAATGTCCTTTTCCAAACTATATCTCTTTTCCCTGTGTCTAACACTGTGTCTGGTGCATAGTGGTGGGACATATGATAACTTTTTGGAGAAGTGAATTTCTGTCAAGCCTTCCCATCAAGGACACATGACTTTGAATCTTTTTGTCCCCCAAGATTTGTGTTCTTCATCATACATAAGTTATACTTCAATTTTTAAAAAGGAAAAATATGTAAATGAAGGATAAATGGCTAGGAATAAAAAATGAAGATGGATTTTATGGGTTTCTGATTTTTTGTAACCATATTATTTGTATTCCAATTATAGTAAATACAGGGTCCAGAAAGTTTTTAAGTATGTTAGTTAAGAAAGTTGTATTAGTGTGTTTTAACAAGCTCATTACATGAAAATCTGAGTTTTCCAAAGTCAATGATGATAATAAAAATTAAACAGTAGAAATGCTGAGAGCAGTCATTTAGAAAATGAGATACATGTTTGGGTACAGTGGCTCACGCCTGTAGTCCCAGCTTCTTGGGAGGCTGAAGCAGGAGGATCACTTGAGCCCAGGAGTTTGAGTTTAGCCTGAGCAACATAGTGAGACCCTGTGTCTGAAAAAATAAAATGAGATATATCCCTTGTGGCCAATATGTTAAAAAAAAATGTTCTCTTTTTCTTAGCTCCTTTTGGGAAAATAAGAATTTTTCTAACCAGGTACAGTGGCCCATGCCTATAATCCTAGCACTTTGGGAGACCTAGGAGGGAGGATTGCTTGAGACCAGTAGTTTGAGACCAGCCTAGGCAACATAGTGAGACCACAAAAAATCAAAAAATTAGCTAGGCATGGCGACATGTACCTGTAGTGCCAACTACTCAGCAGGCTGAGGCAGAAAGATTGCCTGAGCCCAGGTGAGCTGTGATTGTGCTGTTGTACTCCAGCCTGGGCGACAGAGTAAGACTCTGACTCACAAAAAAATACCAAATAATTTTTCTATATTTGTTTGACTCTGTGGCAGACATTAATATATTGTCTTAGTATAATACCAAGGGAAGAGTTTTTTGGTATTTTGTAATTGATATAGTTGTATATATTTTGAGGGTATACATGATATTTTGATACATGTATATAATGTGTAATGGTCAAATTGAGATAATTGTGATATCGTCACCTCAAACATTTATCTTTTCTTATGTTGGGAATATGACATCTCTTCTCTTCTAGCTATTTTGAAATATACAATAAATTATTGTTACTTATAATCTCCCTACTATGCCTTCGAGCACTAGAACTGATTCCTTCCATCTAACTGTATTTTAATACCCATTAATCAGCCTCTCTTCACCTGGCCTTCTGCCCCTCCCAGCCTCCAGTAAGCATCATTCTATGCTCTACCTCAATAAGAGTCACTTTTTAGCTCCCACGACATGAGTGAGAACACACAATATTCATCTCTATGTACCTGGCTTATTTTTGAGTCATTACTTGAAGAGATGATAGTTGAGGTGGATACATCAGACATGACAATGCTTACCTTAAACAGAAAAGACAGGATCATCTAGGTCATTGCCCAAGTCCCTCTGAACTATTGAGCTGTGCTGTGTGAGCTCTGAAGTCTTCCTTTTCCCAGCCTCTCCCCACCTGCTCCCATCTGGGTCTCTCTTTCCTTCCCACCTCTCAGGATGTCATATGAGGATTTCATCTACCATTTCACAAAGCTGGAGATCTGCAACCTCACAGCCGACGCGCTGGAGTCTGACAAGCTTCAGACCTGGACAGTGTCTGTGAATGAGGGCCGCTGGGTGAGGGGCTGCTCTGCCGGAGGCTGCCGCAACTTCCCAGGTGGGAGATACTCTTGATGGGGGAAGGGTCCAAGCAGAACGTTGCAGGTAGAAAAATAATAACTGGTCGGACTCAGTGGCTCAACCTGTAATCCCAGCACTTTGGGAGGCCAAGGCGAATGGATTGCTTGAGCCTGCAGGTTTGAGACCAGCCCGGGGAACTTGAGACCTCGTCTCTACAATAAATAATTAGCCGGGCATAGTAGCACGCACCTGTAGTTCTGGCTGCTTGGAAGGCTGAGGCAGAAGGATCGCCGGATCCCAGCAGGTTGACGCTGGGTTGGCCATGAGTGTTCCATGGCGTTCCAGCCTGGGTGACAGAGTGAGACTCCAACTCAATTAAAAAAAAAAAAAAAATATATATATATATAATACATATATAGTTATATATGTTATATAAGTTAATATATTATATATATTAACTGTCACTTACTGTGTCTCTACTACATTCCAGACATCCATTATCTTATTAAACCCCACCCACCATGCTGAAGAGTTTGTAATAGGGAACTCGTAAGAACTTTTAAATAGGAAACTGCCAGAACAACACAGATGATCCTCAACTTACAATGGGGTTAGTCCCAATAAACCCATCATAAATTGAAAATATCACAAGTCGAAAATGCATTTAATACACCTAACCAACCGAACATCATAGCTTAACCTAGCCTAGCTTACACATGCTCAGAACACTTACATTAGTCTACATTTGGGCAGCATGATCTAACACAAGGTCTGTTTTATAATAAAGTGTTAAATATCACATGTAATTTATTGAATACTGACTGAAAGTGAAAAACAGTGCCAGGTGTGGTGGCTCATACCTATAATCCCAGCACTTTGGGAGGCAGAGCCAAGAGGATTACCTGAGTCCAGGGTTCATGATCAGCCTGGGCAACTTGGCAAGACCTCGTCTCTACAAAAAATCAAAAAACCAGCAGGGCATGGTGGTGCATGCCTGTACTTCCAGCTACTTGTAAGGCTGAGGCAGAAGGATCACTGGAGCCCAGCAGGTCAATGCTGGGATGGCTGTGAGTATGCCACTGCACTCCAGCCTGGGCAACAGAGTGAGACTTCAACTCAAAAAAAAAAAGAAAGTCTTGACCACATCAGTAGCAGTAGAGATGGAGCAGAGAGGGCAGATTTAGGGGAGAACATATTGGGTGACATGGAGAAGGAAGAATAAGGAATGACATCAAGATTCCCATTTTGGGGTCCTGAATGGATGGTGTCAACATTACAATACAAGACATATGAGAAAAAAAATCAGTGTGTTGTGTTTTTTTGGTGGGGTTGCTTGTGGGGTTATGAGGAAAGGAATTTAGCTTGGGACATGGAAAGCTTTAGATACTTGTAGACTATCCAGGTGAATATTTGTAATAGAGAATTGGATGTGCGTATTAGATGGTACTTGATTATATGGTAAGAAGAACCCCCAATATATTGAGGAAGGAAGGAAGGAAGGAAGGAAGGAAGGAAGGAAGGAAGAAAAGAAAAGAAAGGAAGTCAGAAGAGAGATTGAGGCTGGGATATATAGCTATATAGCTCAGGCATCATGCGCCCTTAAGAAGTAGTTAAAAAGTGAAAGTGAGTCGGGCTCGGTGGCTCAGCCTGTAATCCCGCGCCTTTGGGAGGCTGAGGTGAGTGGATTGCCTGATCCCGCGGGTTCGAGACCTGCCTGGGCAGCGAGACCTCATCTCTACAATAAATCAAAAAATCAGCCAGGCGTAACCTGTAATTCCGGCTACTTGGAAGGCTGAGGTGGAAGGATCGCCAGAGCCCAGCAGGTCGAGGCTGCGGTGGCCGGGAATGGCCACTGCACTCCAGTCTGGGCGACAGGAGTGAGACTCCAACTCAAAAAAAAAAAAAAGTGAAAGTGAGCACAGCTGGGAGCGGTGGCTCTCTCTTGTAATCCCAGCACTCTGGGAGGTCAAGGCAGAAGGATAGCTTGAGCCCAGAAGTTTGAGACCAGCCTGGGCAACATAGTAAGAGTTTGTCTCTACAAAAAAAAAATAGCACGTGCCTGTAATCCCAGCTATTTTGGAGGCTGAGGCAAAAAGATCACCTGAGCCCGGGACATAGAGGCTGTGATAAGCTGTGATCAGTGTCATTACACTCTAGCCTGGGCAACAGTGTGAGACCCTGACTCGGGGAAAAAAAAAGTGGAAGTTAGTAGATTGTCTAGGAAGGCAGGAAGAGTGGATGAGAGGAGAAAAAACCTAGGACCAGATCCCCAAAGTTAACAGCATTTAAGGGGCAGATAAGGAAAATAAAACTATCAGCAAAGACTGAGACTGAAAGTTCCGTGAGGAAGGAAGAAACACACATCTAATGAGTGCAGCTCCCTCTGTGTAAAGGTAGAGGCTCTCCCATAAGTGATTAGACAAAAGAGACCAATATCTGAATTGTGTTTCCGATTAATATTTATTGAGCACCTCAATGCAGGGGATAGAGATACATAGATTCCCCTGTCTCACTCCCTTCCTGCCCTTTCTCCAAGAGGCAGATCTGAATGTGCATTTCCTTTCTGGGGGGTGGTGCAGACACTTTCTGGACCAACCCGCAGTACCGCCTGAAGCTCCTGGAGGAGGATGACGACCCTGATGACTCCGAGGTGATCTGTAGCTTCCTGGTGGCCCTGATGCAGAAGAACAGGAGGAAGGAGCGGAAGCTGGGGGCCAACCTCTTCACCATTGGCTTCGCCATCTATGAGGTGTGCAGCCCCTGACCAGCTCCAGCCGGGAAACACATACCTTTCCAGTGAGGAAGTTTTTAGGGGCTTCCAGAGGGGTCCTCTGGGGGCAGGGGCCATCTGGTGGAGTGGAGCTGGGCCTGGCAGGGTGGGTATATGGGGATCAGACTCCAGCGGTCACTGCAGTTGTTGGCATTCCTTTCTGCAAGTTTTCCTCATCATTCAGATCTGAAGCATCTTCTTTTTCTGTTTCTCCTCAAGGTTCCCAAAGAGGTATAGCAGTGACAGTGGCCAGCAGTTGTGTGCAGCATTCCTGGGGGGTCCTGAATCTGTCTGTGGCTCATCAAGAAGCTTCCTGGTGGGGTTTGTGGGCAGGACTATGATAGGAGAGGGCCTTGCCTGCATTATTTCAACGGCAGAGTGGATGCCTCAGGCAATCGCGTGAGCTGTGACCACCATACCCAAGATGTGTGCTTTCTCCCTTGCCAGACACTCTGCTCAGCACACATAGACCTTCACACGCTCAGACTCGCCTCTCCACAGTCACCCAGTCACACATACACACGCATACGACACGCGCCCTGCGCATGCACACATGCACACAGACATGTTCTGAGGGTGGCTTCCCTTTTTGGGATGGAGGAATCATTCCTCTCAGAGCCCAGTCAAGGCCTCTAGGCCTCCTTGGGGTCCTTCCAACCCGAGGGGACTCGGAGCTGAGGAGCAGCAGTTCTGGTAAGTGGCCCGAGTGTGGGAATGACCGACTTGCCCTTCACTTCTGAATCACAGCAGAGGAAGAGGAAGTGAGGTCGGGAGGCCTTGGGAACCAGAAGTTGGTAGGTTGAGACTGTGAAATGGGGGATCAGGAAGTCAAGAAGGGACTCCTGGAGGGAACTGCTAGCGGGATAGGACTCCCTTCCCAAGAGGCTCAGCTCCTATGGGCTCTTCTGCTCCCAGATGCACGGGAACAAGCAGCACCTACAGAAGGACTTCTTCTTGTACAACGCCTCCAAGGCCAGGAGCAAGACCTACATCAACATGCGGGAAGTGTCCCAGCGCTTTCGCCTACCTCCCAGCGAGTATGTCATCGTGCCCTCCACCTATGAGCCCCACCAGGAGGGAGAATTCATCCTCCGGGTCTTCTCTGAAAAGAGGAACCTCTCTGAGTGAGTGCCTCCCTAGCTTTCCCTGCCTGTTTCTAGAAGCTCACGTGCCCTTTCCAGAGATGGAAGGCATGAGGCAGCTGGACCTATCTCTTTAGGGGTCCTGGGACATGTCGACCAGTTGCACCTCTTCCCCCACTCCTGTGCCAGCGACCACATCGCCTCCATTCATCCATTCATTTATTTGTCCATTCTGCAGACATTTATTGAGCACCTACTATCTTCTAGGCACTCTTCTAGGCACTGGGGATAGAGTAGTGAATAAAAGAAATCTCTGCCCTTGTGGAGCTTAACATTCTAGCATGAAACAACAATGGATAGGAAAAAATATATATGGCATGTCAGATTTGAAGAAATGATAAGGAGTGAAAATAAAGTAGGGGAGAGGGATAGGAGGTGTTGGTGATGACTGACATTTTAGGTTAGCGTGGCCAGGGAAGCCACATCCTGCCCTTGGCCCTTGGTTACCACAAATTGATTCATAGGCCCTGCTACTTTGCTCTCAGGCCTTGGAAGAAGCACCAGGTCCATGGGTAGCTGGCTGGGTCATGCCTCTGGGGAGCCCTGGGCAAGGTCCACAGGAACCCATGTTCCTGGGCTTGTCTACTGGGGATTGTGCCTATATGGGGCTGGTTCCTAGGGCTGGGGCTGTTGGTTCCAGGGGTTTCCTTGAGGCTAGACCTGACTTGGCTGCTGAGAAGCCATGTGACCTGGCCAAATCCTCCATGTACTTCCTACTTGCTTCGGGCGACGCTGAGACCCCCACATGTTTGTGTTCCTCACAGGGAAGTTGAAAATACAATCTCCGTGGATCGGCCAGTGGTGAGTGGTTTAGCTCTTATATGTGAAAAAGTCCAGAGGGTCACCTTCCTGGCTCCATGCAAGGGACAGGTGGTGGTGCAGGGCAGAGTGGGTATCAGCAGAGGGTGATGGAAGTCTGGGGTATGCAAAGCAATTACTCCATGTTATGGCAAAGTCTGCCTAGCATGGCCAGAAGCAATGGGCCTTATGGTCCAGGGCCATTTAGTCAGTTCAAGGAATTAGGGAAACATGGAAGAGGGTCCTAGAAGGGAGATGCAGTTTGAACAATTAGGGGGAAGGGACACAGAAGTGCCAACAATAAGAAGGGAGGTGTCCCAGCACTTGCCTGCTTCCCAATGAATACGTCATTGTGCCCTCCACCTAAGAGCCCCATTATGAGGTTAGATAATGTTGGATTTCTTACATAGAGGAAAGGATACTGGCTCTGGACTCAGTGTCAAAACATGAATCCTCCACCCACTAGCTAGGTGATCTGGACAACTGACATCATCTGACTCAGTTTTCTTTTCTTTTCTTTTCTTTTTTTGAGTTGGAGTCTCACTGTCGCCCAGACTAGAGTGCAGTGGCTGCTTCCGGCCCCTGTAGCCTCAACCTGCTGGGCTCCGGCGATCCTTACGCCTCAGCCTTCCAAGTAGCTGGAACTACAGGCGTGTGCTACCACGCCCGGCTAATTTTTTGATTTATTGTAGAGATGAGGTCTCGCCTGCCCAGGCGGGTCTCGAACCCGCGGGCTCAGGCAATCCACTCACCTCAGCTTCCCAGAGGCGCGGGATTACAAGCTGAGCCACTGAGCCCGGCTTCAGTTTTTTACTCTGTAAAATGTGGATAATAATAATGTGCCTCGGAAGGCTTTTGTGAGATTCAAATCAATGAGATCGTGTATGTGAAGTATCTGGCACAGCATGGGAACTCAAATGGAGGACTTTTTCACACTTTACATCTTACAAAGGTACTTTCACACATGTTATCTTACCTGATACTTGCAAGGTTTCTGAGAAGTAGGTGAGGTTATAATCCCTGGTTTTCAAGCAAGGGAATGGAAGTCCAGTGGGCCTAAAAGACCTCCCTGAGTTCACAGAGCAAGGAAGTGGCAGGGCTGAAACTCACATCCAGTTCTCTGACTTGGGTTTCCTCCACCTCCATGCTGAGGCCAGCCCCCTCACGGTGAGAAGCCCAAAGTCAGACACACAGAGTTGTGTGTTGGAGTCTCTGTACCGCGGAGTCTTGTGATCGCCTTGCGGCTTTGGGCTCTGGTTAGTGAACAGTCCCTTGTGCTCTGTGGGTTTGACCTGGGCCAATGGGAGCACAAATGTCCCACTGAGCTGTCTTCCGGGTAGTGACAGTCATGGTCATAATCCTGACCCTGTGCCAGTGCCAGATCTCTAAGGGCCTTCTGCATCATCACACATTTGGTTTCAGGATTACGTGCATTTGGGCCTACTTGTATCTTCTGGACACTGGTAATCAGTGTACAGTAGTTATCGGGAACTGCAGACTCAAAAGCTTATGGGAGCTACCATGAAACCTAACTGAGCAGAGCAAGCAGGTGTGGGGGTATTGGTGTTCCTGCACTAGCAGATTTGTCTGCGGTTCTCAACTGACACATGGTCTCAGTGTGTCAAGGGACAACGAGAATGGTGGCAACTGGGGCAATCTGGAGGATGCAGAGAGTAGCCATGCTCAGCTCCACTGATTGCTGCCACCAGGGATTACAGACCCAGTGTAGCCTGCAAGACTTTCATATTTCACAAAGGGAGTCCCAAACCTGGATTTTCATATATCTCCCTATGTTAAATATTTGCTCAAAATTTTTAAAAAAATATTCTGTAAGTCAGGCCAGTTTGAGTGAACCATATTTTTGGTGTTCTAGTAACCAATTTCATTAAAAAAAATTAGAAGATAATTTTCCAATAACAGTGGATTATAAGAACAAAGACACCAGGCACAGTAGCTCATGCCTGTAATCCCAGCACTTTGGGAGGCTGAGGTGGAAGGATTGCTTGAGGCCAGGAGTTTGAGACCAGTCTGGGTAGAACTTGTTTCTACAAAAAAAAAAAGTTAGCCAGGTGTGGTGGCACGCACCTGTAATCCCAGCTACTCAGGAAGCTGAGACAGGATAACTTGAGCCTAGGAGTTGGAGACTGTAGCCACTATAACTGTGCTACTGCATTGCAGCCTGGGTGACAGAGGGAGACCCCGTCTCTAAAACAAACAAACAAACAAAATCATAGCAGTTGCCAGTCTCTGGGCATGGAGGGGTAAGAAGGAAGAATTCTCTCCTCCCTTCACCCTCCATGCCCCTTTTTGGCTCCATGTGATTCAGATTTCTGGACCCCGGAGCCTCACCCCAAGCTAAGGACCAGGACACAGGGAAGCCAAAAGCAACTGGCCGTTCTGGGAACTTGCTTTTCACTTATTCTACATTTACTGTTTCCTTTTCTTGTGCAGAAAAAGAAAAAAACCAAGGTGGGTGTAACAGGATGCGTGGGTAGAGAGCACAGAGTGTGTGTGTGCATGCATGTGTGCGCATGTTTGTACATGCATGTGTGCACATGCATGTGTGCATGTGTGTGTTATCAAGTGTGTGCATGCACCAGATCTGCCTCTTCCTCCCCCTCCTTCCCTAAGCTCCTATGGGGGCTGAGTGTGCAATAATGACTGCTGATATTTGCTGGGGGTGCTAGGTATTCTTCCAGATGCCATGATTCACTCAATCCTCACAACCCTGTGAGACTGCTACTATAATTATCCCCATTTTCAGAGGGAGAAAAAGTACAGACAAATTGACTAAGTTGCCCAAGGCCACACAGTCAGGAAGGGGCAGAGCCAGCACTTGGAGCCAGTCATTCTGGCTCCAGAGTTGGTGCCCTGAACTCCAGTAGGTCATCAGACAAAGCCTGGTGCTGTGTTTATGGTGGTGCCCGGAAGATCCATCACAGTGATCCTCCAGTATCGGTGCTGGTCTAGACCAGAGCTGACCTTCACCAAGCACCTACCACATACCAGGCACTGTGCTAGGAGCAAAACGTTTTTTCAGCAATTGCAGTATCTATAAAGCTATCTTTCCCCTGTACAGATGAGGGTTTAGACTCAAAGAAGTGAAGTGACCTGCCCAAGGACCCACCACTATGAGTGGGGAAAATGGAGCTGAAAACCACCTGTCTACTCCAGAATCTGTGTTCCTTGCCCTCCCCCTTCTGGTGTCCCTCCCTGCCCCCACTCTACGGCCTGTGTTTTCCAGACCTACACTCAGAGCTGGAGATGTGTACCTGGCAGGGATGCTCCATGGCCACACCATGTCCACTGGCACACATCCCCCCTCAGACTTGACCCCACTTGCTGTGGGGTCCCCACAAGCTTCAGCAGCTTGAGCAAGACCCTTTGTTTAGAAGGCAGAGCAAGCCAGGGCCTCTGGGGCTTGCTGGGAGCCAAAACTGGCGGAGCTGTTTTCACAGGTCTGTCCATTCCATCTGTCCTAGGTGAGCAACAGGGAACGGTCAGGCTGCTCTTAGGCGCTGCCAGTGCCATTGCTCTCCGCACTGCAGTCTCCACCCCTGCAGCCTGGCCTTCCTCTGGCTTTACCTGCAGGAGCACAACACACCCCGACAAACCTTTCGTGTCCTCTTGCATGAGCATGTCTTGAAACTATCCCTCACATTTGTGTGACCTCTTAAATGTTTTGGCATTCAATTTTACATCTAGTATCTCATTTGATCCCCATAAGAGCCCTATGAAGAGGGAAAAGCAGGCTTTACCACCCCTGTTAAAAGTTGAGTAAACTGAGGCCAGAAAGGGTACTTCTCCTATGAGGGACAGGGCTGGGATTCCAGCCCAGTGTTGTGACCTCTCGCCCATTGACCATGCCACTAATCAGTGTCTTTTTTTCAATCTGTACTTTGCAGAGTCCTAGAGGTTCCTTGGAGGTGCCTCAGTGGCTGCCATGGTGATGTGGGCTGCTGAGGGGAAAGAGCTCTGCCCTCCTCACTAATCAGAGAAGCTCTGTTTTTAATGGCTTTGTGTACACTGGGTTTCTGGGGAAATTTAATTTGAATCGTGTTTCCATTTTAAAAGTCTACGAAATACTTGAAAATCACTGTATCAGATGCTGCTGCTTTTCGCATTCTTAGCCTTTTCACATATACTGCCTTATTGAACCCTCATAACTCTACCATGAGGAGAGATCGAGTGGGTTTAAGATAAAGAGCTGAGGTCCAGAGAGGATTAGCATCTTTCCCCAAGTCATACAGCTTGTTAGTGGCAGAGATGGAGCTTGAACCAAGGTTCAAGAGCTCCCAACTCTGATCTTTTCCTCTTCTCACTGGACAAAGCTGTTCCAAGAGAGAGGTTGCCTCAATGTGCCTGCGCAGTCTGTAATCCTTGCTTCCTTCCTGCCCCCTCCCCACTTCCCTCCTCTCTCCAGCCCATCATCTTCGTTTCAGACAGAGCAAACAGCAACAAGGAGCTGGGTGTGGACCAGGAGTCAGAGGAGGGCAAAGACAAAACAAGCCCTGATAAGCAAGAGAAATCCCCACAGGTGTCTGAGCATGTGGCATGACTGGGGTGGCCAGCGCACTACAGGGGTCCTCCTACGCGCTTGGGGGCTGGAGGGTTTTCTGGGGAGTATCACTAACATCTAGAGGTTTGGATTTGCCTCACTGACCTTATCTCTCAGCAACCTCCCCCTAGAACTTGGGATGCTGACTGGGTGTCTCGGGGGTTGGCTGCGACACCACACCAGTCCTCGGATGGTAGTGATAGGCTGAGCCACCCCACTGGAGCTGAGCCAGCCAGGACAGAGAGAAGGGGGAGGCATAGGCGGAGACAAGTTGGGACCAAACAACTCCTGTCCTCCGGTGTCCACGAGTTCTTGACAATAGGGGGATAAAGAACAGTACCAGAAAAGGGGGGCTGACGTCAGAAATGGGACTCTACAGAACTCAGGGAGGACAGGAGGTTGAGGTGGAATGAGGGGGTCATTTAAGGCTCAGTGGAAGTGAGGCTTAGGGGAGGAAGTCCCCAGACCAATCCAGGGTCACTTTCTCTATCCTAGGGTCCCCGTGCAGTGGAGTGGGGAGGGAAGGTCCTCTGAGGACTCGAACTTGATGACAGAAGTAGCTGGAGGAATTAGAATGACCAGTCCTCCTTGGACCTGCTAGGCACCTTTGGTTGGAATGGTCAGGCTTAAAACATTGGAGAGGGCTCTAGCTGGTGGGGCCTGGGATGGGGGAAACCAAGGAAGCTGTCTGCATGGCTAGTATGACTCCCTTGGCTTGGGGTGTCAGGGCTGGAGAGGTATGGAGTGAAGAGTTGCTGAGGCTTAGATGCTTCTCACTCCAGCTCCCCAGGTCTAAGAAAGAAGAGCATTTGCCCCGTCCCTGCTCCTGCTGCCACCTGTGGCTGTTTTAGCTCCTTTGGTCCAGATGGAGCTGTCCTCTCAGGTCTGGCCATCTCCCTGATTCCTGTGAACTGGTTTTCCTTTGTACTTCCACAGCCACGGCCTGGCAACACTGACCAGGAAAGTGAGGAACAGCAGCAATTTCGGAACATTTTCAAGCAGATAGCAGGCGACGTGAGTAGCTCTGACCCAGGACTCCCACAGGTGCTTGCTTCCCTCCTTGATTAACTGCTCAAACTACCAGTTATTTCATGACTGTTCAGTCAAGGTCATTCTGGATGTTGGCGGAACCAGGTGATATATGTGTGCGGCACAGAAATCCGCAAGTTCCTTGAGTTTGGGACTGTTGCAGCCACCGGCTGGCTCGGAGGCCTCTGCTCTGAGTTGCCTGCTGCAGTCTGGCCCCGTCTTCCTCTGAAAAGTCCCCGCTTCCCATGACAGAACAGCACCAACAGGAATTTTACAAACGTGGACAGCTGGGATTTGCTTTCCAAAGTGTCTGCTCCATCAGCTGCTATGCTATCGTACGTGACTCCCTTCTCCCTTCCTCCTCAGGACATGGAGATCTGTGCAGATGAGCTCAAGAATGTCCTTAACACAGTTGTGAACAAACGTGAGCGGCTCAAACTAAGTGGGGGCTAACCGGGGGGCCCAGCTGTCTGCAGAAGCTCCTCACTTTTCTCCATCCCCCCAGATAAGGACCTCAAGACACAAGGGTTCACGTTGGAGTCCTGCCGCAGCATGATTGCTCTCATGGATGTATCCTTCCTGCCGTCAGCCCACAGGGGCCAGGGCAACAATAAAGGGTGCCCAGTCAGGCACAGGGTGCAAATTGGTGCCCAAGGAAAGACTTAAGGAGATCCTAATTTAGAACATTTTGGGTGTTGATCTGAAAGCTGTTAGAGGCAGAAGGAAAGGACATTAGGTTGTAACTGGCCGCCAGCCCCTTGTTTCCCTCAGGCCTGGAAACCTGCCCAAGCAAAAGTTCTCCTGAGGAGACAGGCTCCCTGGGTTACAGAGCGAGCACACACTTTGATCAGTGGAAGAGTGGAGGGAAGGGCTAAATACAGGGCCATTGGCTTCTTCTGGGGTCACTTTCCTTGCAGAGTCCCCTCCCCCTTCCCAATCCAGGGAGATCTTGCTATGTGCCCTGTAGCCCTGACCTCTCTCCTCCAGACGGATGGTTCTGGGAGACTGAACCTGCAAGAGTTCCATCACCTCTGGGAGAAGATTAAGGCCTGGCAGGTGGGCAGAGAGAATGAAATGTGGGAATGAAGAAGGGTGCTAATTCAGGGATTCAGTGTGTGACCCCCATCCTCCAATTTTCTATTACCAGAAAATTTTCAAACACTATGACACAGACCACTCGGGCACCATTAACAGCTATGAGATGCGAAACGCAGTCAATGATGCAGGTGCTGGGGAGGAAGGGGTTGGCAGGGATGTGGACCCGAGACGGTGAAAGCAGGAATGGAAGGGGGGACTAGGTGACTAGGGCCCTACCAGAGAAAGGAGAGGGAAAAGCCTTCTCATTTTCCTTTCCCAGGCCATAGAGTGGCCAGGAGGCAAGGAAAACCGAATGTAGGCCTAAGGCCTCCAGCTCCACCCCCTCCCCTCCACAGGCTTCCACCTCAACAGCCAGCTCTACGACATCATTACCATGCGGTACGCAGACAAACACATGAACATTGACTTCGACAGTTTCATCTGCTGCTTCGTCAGGCTAGAGGGCATGTTCCGTAAGTGGGGGCTCTCTTGAGCTTGTCTAGTCTCCTCCCACAGGGACAGCCGTGGCAATAGGAACCTCAGCCTGATAATTTTCCAATTTACTCCATCCAGGCTGAACAAAGACCAGGGTTTTCTTTAGGCCCAGAATAGGATGGCAAGGGGAGAGTTATTGCCTGCAGATATTTGCACGCATGGACAGCACTTAATGTATGGTCCTCTTAAGGAAAGTTACAGCAGTGGAGGCAGAGTACACTTGTAACTGGCCTCTGGCCTGTGCGTTCTTTCACACAGGAGCTTTTCATGCATTTGACAAGGATGGAGATGGTATCATCAAACTCAACGTTCTGGAGGTAAAGTATAACAGACACAGTGCATTCCCGCGTGCCTTAAAATTCAAGGTGAGCCGGGCTCGGTGGCTCAGCCTGTAATCCCGCGCCTTTGGGGGGCTGAGGTGAGTGGATTGCCTGAGCCCGCGGGTTCAAGACCCGCCTGGGCAGGCGAGACCTCATCTCTACAATAAAATAAACAAAAATCAGCCGGGCCTGGTAGCGCGCGCCTGTAATTCCGGCTACTTGGAAGGCTGAGGCGGAAGTATCGCCAGAGCCCAGCAGGTCGAGGCTGCGGTGGCCGGGAGTGGCCACTGCACTCCAGTCTGAGCGACAGAGTGAGACTCCAACTCAAAAAAAAAAAAAAAAAAATTCAAGGTGAGGGAGGCAATGAGGCAGACTGGATGGACCCACTGTGTGTTCCTTATTTTCCAATGGTGGTGGAGAGATGGGTAGGAAAGGAACATGCAAGGAAGATTAGCGGGGACTGAAGCTCACAGGGCACATGGCTTGAGGCCCACAGGGGCCTCGGCTCCCAACATTACTTTAGTGCATGTAAGCTTCCTAGGGAAGACCTGGGAAAAAAGATGCAGTAAACCACTGCTTCTTCAAAAATCTTCCCACTGTCTGGTATGCTGGGACAGTTCCCTTTCCCTCTGCCCTAGAGCTGGGGGAATTTCTCTTTTCTTATCTACATTCTGATCTTGGAACTTTCTCTTCCAGTGGCTGCAGCTTACCATGTATGCCTGAACCAGGCCGGCCTCATCCAAAATCATGCAGGATCACTCAGGATTTCCATTTCACTCAAGATAACTAGAGCCACTTACCTCGAAGGACCCAGTAGCTGCACCCCAGCAGGCCTCCAGGCATCTGTTGGTGTCATTCCTTCTCCATTTTACTCCCTGCTCGTCCTTGATCAGTCATGCCCATCTTAACGCTTTAGTAAAGCAGTGAGGTAGAAAAAACAACTTTGTCCCTTTGCCACATGCAGTAAAGTGTCTGCCAAAAGTCCAAGCTGCCTCAGCTCTTAAGCAAACGTTTCTCCTTACCCTGCTCTAGGCTGTTTGCTGTAGCACTTCCTTGTGCTGGTACCCTCGACCACCTTTATGCTTTCCCACCTATGGGACAGTAACCAAACTAGCATTCGGTTCTGCCTGCCTGCTCTGGGCTAAACTAACTCAGCAGAATGGTGCTGGATACTTTGGGTTGTCTGACTTATAAGTTGGCTGCATTCTGAAACAAAACAATCTAAATAAAGGCATGTGTATGCCCAGTTTCCTTGTTTTTTTCCTCACATTTAGATATCAGTCACAGCAGGGATGAATGGCTTCGACCTATCATCTACGGAAAGCCCTAGTTTCAAAATAGAACAAAAGGCCAGGCTTGTGGCTCAGCCTGTAATTCTAGCACTTTGGGAGGCCGAGACAAGTGGATTGCCTGAGCCCATGGGTTTGAGACCAACACGGGCAACTTGGCAAGACCTCGTCTCTACAATAAATCAAAAATTAGCTGGGTGTGGTAGCACACGCCTATAGTTTTGGCTACTTGGAAGGCTGAGGCGGAAGGATCACAGGACCCCAGCATGTCGATGCTGAGGTGGCCATGAGTGCGCCACTGGCTCTCCAGCCTGGGTGACAGAGTGAGACTCTAACTCAAAAAACCAAAAACAAAAAATAGAACAATGAAGAACACACAAAAAACAAACCCTGAACCCCTCTTTAATCATACCTATTGCTATGTCTTGAGCATAGGAATTGCTTAGATACTTTCCAAGAAATAAAAGAAACAAAGGGGAATAGCTGTTGCCGTATAAATCATCAAGAACACATGGTTCACCTGTAACTGGAGGGGCCAGTTTCCTGAATGTAATGGAGTAGAGATGTTTTTTAATCCTAGCTCCTTTGCTAATTGACCTACCATATGGCCCTGAACAAAACCTTCCAAGTAGCCGTTTACCAGACTTATCTAGAACATGGTCTGTGGCATATCTATAAGCATCTTGCATTTTCCAACCAATTTCCTTCCTGGTCTCTGTGCCAATATGGAAAGGAAAGGGTATATGCATTCAAGGTAACAAAAGTAAACAGTCAATTATTAAAATTACTTTATTTTCCTCTTGCATTTGCTTTATATCTTGCTTTACAAAGTTATGAAGTTCACAGCTTTATACCAAAATGTAAGAAGGCTATTTGCTTATAAACATTTTTGCAGTCAAGTGTCATCTGATTTCACTATTCTAATCCACATTCAATATTTTTTAAAAATCAGAAACCAAGGAAGGGTGTTAGAGCAACTCTAGGGCATACATTTCCCTTAAACAGAAGAAAGGTCTTTGACAGCCTTTCCTCCTGACTCCCCTCTTCCCCCAATTCATTTGGATTGCTATCTTGAATTTAGAGCAAATCTGGGAAACTTCAGTTACCATGTGAGCCAGTAGGGCCACATACTTGGGGTTGGAGGTAAGGTTAGAGGTTACCGTCTGATAAGCAGTAGGTTTGGTTTACATGAGGATTTCACATTCACTTGCATATGCAACTCAGAATATCCCAAATCACCTCCTTTACAGCTTCTATTCCCTGTCCATTAGGCCAATTCTCTTAAACCCTGAGGATCCTGATGATTTGGGGCAAGAATAAAACCACCATTTTATAAATGTGGCAGGCATGGGCTTCATAATAATTCTAGGAGTTCTCCTTCACATAATAGGAGCAAAATTTATAAGTAAGCATATATAAATTGTAGTTATTTGAGAAAACCAGAGCGTATGTGCTGTTCAAATCCCACTTCACAATATACTTAGATCTCTCCTTCAGTGAATTCTTTTCCATAAAATATACCATACCATTCCTCTAAGTGTACACCTACTCCCACCAAATCATCCACATGCCTAATCACTGAAGTTGTCCATTGTATCATCTACCAGAAAAAAGACAAAACAAAACCTTTTTTCAGCAAATAATCACTTAAACAGTAATAATTTTGCCTATGAATTATAAGTAGGCCAGAGGCTAAACACTCAACTGCTAACTCTTCTGAGGGGAATAAAAAATTTTCCCACAAAAGCAGGAGTATAGTACTAACTTTGTCTCATATTCAAGTAACATCAGGTCAAGATAATTCATTGTTCTTAGAGTTTTGTTTGCATTGTGTTTAATTCCTTTATAACTGAGTAGCAGCTGGGCTCGGTGGCTCAGCCTGTAATCCCGCGCCTTTGGGAGGCTGAGGTGAGTGGATTGCCTGAGCCCGTGGGTTCGAGACCCGCCTGGGCAGCGAGACCTCATCTCTACAATAAATAAAAAAATCAGCCGGGCGTGGTAGTGCATGTCTGTAATTCCGGCTACTCGGAAGGCTGAGGCGGAAGGATCGCTGGAGCCCAGCAGGTCGAGGCTGTGGTGGCTGGGAGCGGGCACTGCACTCCAGTCTGGGTGACAGAGTGAGACTCCAACTCAAAAAACAAAAAAACTGAGTAGCAGAATATGCCCAAATATATTATGAACCTAATTAAAAACTTTCCCACAAAACTTGAAGTGATTGATATTTTATCAAAACAAACTGTCATCAAAACACTAGCATATGCACACGCAAGGATTTATACTACAGTTTTCTTGGTTTTAAGCCATTAAAATAGGCACAAACTTTCTAAAAATGGTCTCCAACTTCTTATAGGAAATGAGTTTTTGCCAGGTCTTTTAGCAGTTTCCTTCCTTCAGTAAGCTACTAAATACCAGAGTCAACACAGTCCCTGAGCCAGAGCTCTTCTCTGAGGGGAAACAAAGGGCTACAATGACTCTTCAAAAAGAGTCAAAGTTCTGCATGACTTTCAAGACACCTGAAAGTAGTAACACACAACCATAAGCAGCCAAGATGCTTATGGTCCCTTTATTTCTTAACAGAGAGCTAAAATGGTTCATTCTGGATAACACACTCACCAGATATTAAAGGAATTTCACATTCTTGAAACAAAGACATGATTGCCTCTGCTTCAAAAAAAAAAAGGGAGGTTGGTGAAGTCAAGAAAAATATTACAATATCAGCGTATACATACATATAAAAGAACTTTCACACATGTACACAGAAGCAGATATAGGCACACAATTCTACCAAAGCTAAACCCAAATCTTAGTTCTCATTGATTCTATCAGTCTGTAATACTCTCAAGAGTTCCCTGCGACTGCCCAACATCTCACATCCCTTTTCCTGCTGTACAAAGGCCCCATCGCTCTCAACTTTTCAGACACATCCTCAGGCAGGAGGGCACCTATGCAACAGAGCATTCAAAAGGTTTTCTTAGCACACTGCCAGCTAAAGTGGAAATGTGGCTTCACGACAGCCCAGAGAAAAATATGAGATTCTGCAATAAATCCAAATGTGTTTTCCCAGGAAATCACCATTCCCAGACCCAGAGAACCAGTGTGGCTTCTCTGGTCACTCTTATAGGAAACAGGGGTGAGAGGTGGGAAAGCTTATTAATCTTATATAAAAACAGCACAAATCCACTTTATGCAACAAGATGGTGTCTGTTCTCACTTAAGCACCATGCAAATCTCAACAGTGTGGTTAACAAAAGTTTTCTAGCTCAAAGGACATAAGTAAATAGCTGTAGAGTCACTCATTATCTAGCAGTAGCTCCTAGATTAGCTCTTAACATTTTTTAGACAAGTAAAAACCACTGGAACCTTTCATGGGAAAAAAAAACCTTTCATGGAATTGTGTATACAATTTCAGGGGATTTGCAGACCCTCCTGAAGCCGATTCATGAACCCCCAGTGGAGTCTACCTGCTCTAGAGCCAGAGGGAAGATGTGAGTAGATGTATGCACACTAACAGGGGTGAAGATAAACCTGCATGCTCTGCAATCCTAGAAAACAGTAAGTGCCACATCCTGAGGCTTGTTTTGTGACACTGGGCTCCTCACCCTTCTATCTCTGAAAGATCTTTTTGAGGATCTAGAAACAAAAGACTGGAAAGCAATACTTGTACAGCTTTATTGATGAGTCCAGAGAAAATCCAAAAACGAAGCAGCCTCATGAAGGCTCTGTTGATTTGGCTGTTCTCAATGGACAGGCAGAGTCTTTCCCTTTATCATACTCCACTCTTCTTTCCCAGCTAGTAGGGAAGTGAGGCAAAGATACTGGTTTCAAGAATGTCTCTAGGAAACCTCCGTGAGGTCTTAAAAACTGTCTTCCGATGCTTTATCCTAACTCCACTATCTTGGGTGCTGCAGGTGGGTGGAAAGCACCCTGTGAGCCCAGAGGAATACCTGGTGGCTGGCATCAGGCACAGCAACACAGTGGAAGAGATAGAGGGTGGCAATGGAGCAAATCAGAGTGTTTAAAACCCACATCAGGCTTGCAGAGTCAGAAACTAAAAAGGAAGATAAAAGATACACCTCCAGTTCAAATAGCCTGATAGTATCTGTGGCAATGAGCACCCAGGTCTGACAGCAAAATTTAAAGCCAGACATTAGGTCTATGCACTGCCTCACACTAAGCACTCTAGCAAAACTTGCAAAGAAGTTCACTAGGAAGTGGTGTCTGTAAGGACTTGTGATGTGATTTGCTTTCTAGATTTCTAAAATATAGTCAGCAGAGACATACTGCACATAATTGGAGGCCGAGGTGAGAGGATTGCCTGAGCCTGGGGGGTTCAATACCAGTCTGGGCAACTTGGTAATACCTCGTCTCTACAATAAATCACAAAAAATTAGCCAGGCATGGTGGCATGCATCTGTAGTTACAGCTACTTGGAAGGCTAAGGAGGAAGAATCACCTAAGCCCAGCAGGTTGAAGCTACAGTGGCTGTGAGCGTGTCACTGCACTCCAGCCTGGGCAACAGAGTGAGACTCCAACTCAAAAAAAAAAAAGAAAGAAAGAAAGAAAGAAAAGTATTTGCTTCCAATTTAAATACCCAGTAATTACAACTGGGGAAATTAAAACTGATTCTGAAAATCTAGCATTTGAACAAACTCACACTTAAAAGCCTGACTACAGATTTAAACCATCGTAAGAACATAAACTAAAAATCACAAGCCGAAATCAATAAAATATACATATGATAAAGGTCAAATTGGATAACCAGTTAAAATCTGTATCTTTAATAAACATCTGGGGAACGCAAGAGCATAAATAACTGTATGCCATGCTGTCCCAGAGGAGTATGGTTCCTTAAAATCTGTTTAGATCTGACTTTAAAACCTCCAGCAAGAACTTAAAGTGTAACCTATCATCCCATAGAGCTGCCTGGGCTTATGCTAGTGGTAAGCCTGGCTAGTCACACTTTCTCCTTCCCTGCTTCACTGGGGAAGGGAGGAGAGTGGCCTGTATGAGGGGCCAATGTGAAAATAGTTTAACTAATGACTTCCCAACATGGGAGGCAAAAAACTTCATGAATCAATTTTGCTGTCATCTTCAGCATGTCGTTCAATGTGTCCTGCAGCATCCTAAGAATAAAGGGAAAAGGGCCCATGAGAGAAAAGTTGGTAGTAGGACGGAAGATAGTCAAAGCAAAGGAAAGTCGTATGGGGGCATTCTGTGTAGGATCCATACATGAAAGGCAGTTAGAACTTAGCATTTTGATAATTTACATGAAACTACGCACTTAAAGATGAGTTGCTGTCTTAGCACAAGAGTATTGTAATAGACTACTTAGGTTCAGTTACTAGATTTGAAACATCTGAAAACATTCTCTTAAGGCTCTTTCTCAAAAAATACCTAATTCTTCACCTGAAACTTCATTAAGTTATCCCCCAAATCTCTGAATAATCAAAAGAAAGACCCCCAGGCCCTCCCTATTTATTGCAATTCTGAATACTTTAACTGAATCCCAGTGACCCTCAAGTCCCACCAATGTACCTGCTTGGATCCTTTCCTAGCAGTGAAAAAAGCATCACAGTTCTTCCAGCGACATTTCAGAGTTTGAAAGTTTGGATTAGTGTGGTCAGTCAGCAAATGTTGTTTTAAATGATCTACGACACCAAATATCAGAGAGCAACCATGCCACTGGAAAGAAAGAGAATGAAGGGACTCGGTTAAAAAGTGTGAAGTGAGCATGCAATCAGAACATCGATCACGTGTGTTCCATAAGTCCTGTGGAAGCAAAAGCAAAGAATCACATTCTTATAATTACCTATTCCTTCACTGTTATTTTACTTACTAATGTGGCTCAATTTCACATATTAGAAAGCATACAGACGCTCCGTTTTGGTTTTTCTCTGCAGACTTGTTTGTAATAAACCTTGTGATTCTAATTCTAACATGTTCATTTCTCAAAGTAAAGCAAATTTGAGTTTTCCTCCGATAGTACTACCACATCCCTCTCCCTAAAAAAAGATATTTTCCCATTTCTCTAAGTACATTAACTCTCTATTCATATGTTCTGGACTCTGTTGGAGAGTAGCTCCTCCCTTATCACTGGTTTTGCTTTCAGAAGTTTCAGTTACCCATGGTCAACCACAACTCAAAAATATTAATTGGAAATTCCAGAAAGAAACAATTTCTAAGTTTTAAATTGCATACTATTCTGAATTCATACAATCCCAAACCATCTCACTCTGTCCCACCTGGAGATGAATCATTCCTTTGTTCAGTATATCCATGTTTATACACTCCCCTGTTAGTCACTTAGTATGCATCTCAATGATCAAAAAAACATAGTCTATAAAGGGTTTGATATTTTTTACAGTTTCATATATCCACTGGGGATCTTGGAACATATGCCCTTTGGATAAGGAGGGGACTACTGTTCTAGTTTTTTCTTGCCTTCACTGAGAGGTCTAAAAAGTAAAGATAATAATGTGTAAAAAGCTGAGAAGTAATTAGGCTGTAGACAATCCTAAAATCAAATTTTAAAATGGAGAGTGTCAAATCCATGCCATCAATTTTGAAAAAGATGTTAGGGTTTTGAGGGAAAGAAATTCAGTGACATAAACTTTTCTTTGTTCACTACCAATATTAGAACTGATGAAAAAAACCTTAAGTCTTATAAGGAATACTGTGAAAGTTTTAAGGGTTAACCATGAACCCCTACTCCAAAATAAAAATCATACAATTCAGCCTGGGGAACTGAGGTCTACAACTTCAAGAATAAAAATTTTTATTTATCTACTCCTCAAAACCAATGAGGACACAAACCAAACCATTAATATTTGTAATCCCTGGGGAGTGGGAGTAGTTGAAGGGGCAGGTCATTTCAACTTATTATTTCATATACTTCTGTATTGATGATACTTTTGTAAACATGTACTGATTTTACAATAAAGCAAATCAAAACAAAAACCCACCTAGGAGACAACCTGAGTAGACAATATTTAAATATACCTTATATCTAATCTTAAAAGACTTTCCAATAACTAAGTATAAAAAGTATTTTATGTATTGTTTTAAAAACTAAGCTTCCTTGTCCTAGAACGTAAAGCATAAGTGCTAAACTGATGATAATGAAGATCTGAAAATTAGCCTAGGGTTAAATAATTCCTAAGTCCAGTGACAAGAACAGTTTCACTCTTACCCAACAGCGGTAATTCTGCATCAGATTTAGCCTCACAGCCTGAATACTGCCATCATAACAGCCAGTATAAATCTGGAGAAAGAGAAGTTTATGATATCAAACCAAAATACACACCAGAAAAACCCTAGAAAACATCTTTAAAACAAGAGTTAAAAGCTACTTGTAGCAGCCATAGTATGAAAATGCAGACCTAAACTAAACCACCCCAAAGTACTAGAATGGAAAAGTACTGTCTAGATCTTCGAATCTAGACACTTTGCTGCTGTGCTCCTCAGCAAGCCATCCTTGGGACCGTGGCAGAGAGCAGGAGTGGCAGGGCTCAGAGGTACCCATCTATTGGGCTATATATTAGGTACCTCTGTTTCACTGAAAGAAAGGGTTCTAGCCAGGCTCGGTGGCTCAGCCTGTAATCCCACGCCTTTGGGAGGCTGAGATGAGTGGATTGCCTGAGCCCACGAGTTCGAGACCCACCTGGGCAACTTGGTGAGACCTCATCTCTACAATAAATCAAAAATTAGCCGGGCATGGTAGCACACGCCTGTAGTTCCAGCTACTTGGAAGGCTGACACGGAAGGATAGCCAGAGCCCAGCAGGTCGAGGCTGCGGTTGGGAGCGGCCACAGCACTCCAGTCTGGGCAACAGAGTGAGGCTCCAACTCAAAAAAAAAAAAAAAAGAAAGGGTTCTATAACTAAGAAAATAAAAAACATCCATTGCGGTTCAACCCATAATTTCTTTTTTTTTTTTTTTTTGAGTTGTAGTCTCACTCTTTGTCACCCAGGCTGGAGTGCAGTGGCACACTCACAGCCACCGCAGACTTGATCTGCTGGGCTCAGGTGATCCTTCCATCTCAGCCTTCCAAGTAGCTGGAACTACAGATGCACACCACCATGCCTGGCTATCAACCCATAATTTAAAAATAAAATAAAGCCAGGCTCGGTGGCTCAGCCTGTAATCCCACGCCTTTGGGAGGCTGAGGTGAGTGGATTGCCTGAGCCTGTGGGTTCGAGACCCACCTGGGCAACGAGACCTCATCTCTACAATAAATCAAAAAATCAGCTGGGCGTGGTAGCGCATGCTTGTAATTCCGGCTACTCGGAAGGTTGAGGCGGAAGGATCGCCGGAGCCCAGCAGGTCAAGGCTGCGGTGGCCAGGAGCGGCCACTGCACTCCAGTCTGGGTGACAGAGTGAGACTCCAACTCAAAAAAATAAATAAATAAAATAAAATACACTAAGGCTTAGCAGGATAAAGTGAGTTAGCTTCTACTTTTAGATCTGCTACAACTATGCTGCCTGGCCAAATCTCCTGACTCCACACCAACATTATGCTCAGATCATAATGTCTTCTGGAAAAGGACCATTCCACTTTTAAAAGCATCTTAAATTTACCTTCTATTTAATGGTGGTATTAGATTTTTATTATAATTGTTAGATAATATAGAAAATAGAATATTCAACATTGTCCCTGGATTACTTCCCACTATTATCATGCCAAGAGATAGAAAGGAATTTAATAACAAGGCACATCACAAACAGATGTGACTTTTGGACGTGACAAGTTGTAACATTATTTTCAGTAAGGTGAATATTTAGTAAACTCATTCAAAGGCAAACATCTGACATGGCAAATAATACTCACCATACTTTTATGGATGGTCATACACATAATCATGTCTTTGTGTCCTCCATAAACTTGCAATCGATCATGGGACTTAGCAAAAGAAAAAAAAAAGAGAATTACGTTATTTATACCTGTGTTTCATAAGCATAGACCTTGAGGACCTTTGGCAGATTTAAAACTATCCTGAGCCACTTAAAGAGTCAGTATCATTCTACCAGACGCAACAGAAACAGTCTAATGGCTTAAGTTTCACTCCCTACTCAAATCATTTTACAAAAAAGATACCTGCACATGCATGTTTGTTGTAGCTCTATTCACAATAGCAAAAACATGGAACCAACCATGCTGCCCATCAAAGCTGGACTGGATTAAAAAAATGTGGTACATATACACAATAGAATATCATGTGGCCATAAAGGACAAACATGGACTTCGCAGTAACTTGGATGGATTTAGAGACTACCAGTGAGCTGTCACAGAAAGAACAGAGTACCATATGTTCTCACTCATAAGTGAACCTTGAACGATTATCATAATACTATAAGAAAGGGATTGGCAGTAGTGGGAAACTGCCAGGGGAGGGAGGGGCACAGCTCATCAACAATGGTACCTGCATAATGAACATTTGTATACCTAACCCTGAATTGTACCCCACATTTTTAAAATTAAAAAAATTTAAAAAAAAGTCTCACTCAAGGGGAGAGCTGGTAACTAGATATAATAAAACCAATTTTTTTTTAAAAAAAAGAAACAAGGCCTTTGGGAGGCTGAGGTGAGTGGATTGCCTGAGCCTGCGGGTTCGAGACCTGCCTGGACATCTAGACCTCATCTCTACAATAAATCAAAAAAATCAGCCGGGCGTGGTAGCACATGCCTGTAATTCCGGCTACTCGGAAGGCTGAGGCGGAAGGATCGCCAGAGCCCAGCAGGTCGAGGCTGCGGTGGCTGGGAGCAGCCACTGCACTCCAGTCTGGGCGACAGAGTGAGACTCCAACTCAAAAAAATAAAAAATAAAAATAAAAAAATAAAAAAGAAACAAGGTCTTACTCTGTTACCCTGGCTGGAGTGTGGTGGTGTGATCATAGCTTGCTGCAGCCTCAAACTTCTGGTCTTAAGTGATCCTCCCACAGCTGGGATTACAGGAGCATACTACCACGCCCACCTAATACTTTGATTTGTTCTTGTAGAGATGGGTTTTGTTATGTTGCCCAGGCTGGTCTCAAACACCTAGCCTCAAGAAAACCTTCCGCCTCAGTCTCCCAAAGTGCTGGGATTATAAGCATGAGCCACCACGCCCAGCCAATAAAACAAATTTCTTTAGAATCAAAGCCTCATTCTGCAAATTGCATACAAGGAGAACTAGACAGGTTTTAAGATGCTAGAGCTGCTCTCCATAAACAATTTAAATTTTGACTCTTGTGAACCTGATCAAGTATCTCAGAGAAGCTTCCAAAAGTAGAGTCCAGGCTGGGCGTGGTGGCTCAAGCCTATAATCCCAGCACTTTGGGAGAACAAGGCAAGAGAACTACCTGAGCCCGCAGGGTCGAGACCATCCTGGGCAACATGGTGAGACCTCGTTTCTACAATAAATCTAAAAATTAGCCAGGCATGGTAGCATGCACCTATAGTTGTGGCTACTTGGAAGGTTGAAGCGAAAGGATTGCCTGAGCTCAGCAGGTTGACGCTGGGGTGGTTGTGGGCGTGCATGTCACTGGGCGACGAAGTGAGATTCCAACTCAAAAAAAAAGAAAGTAGAGTCCATGGGGTTTCATAGTTATCTAGAGTGCCTGTGAAATGCAGATTTGTGGGTTCCACACCAGCTTTACTGTAGACAAAAATCAACACCAAATCCAAACAATCTCCCCAAATCATATAAGCAAAATATTGGATTTAAATTCTACCTGTAATTCATAGACACGAACAAATTTATCCAGGCAAGCAGTCACCATCACTTTTCCTAGGATATTCACCACAGTCACTGCATGATTGTGACCTTTATAGATACGCACAAGCTCACCAGTCTACAACAGAAGAGAGATAAGTCACTAACTTTCAAGATTCCTTTCTACTTATGATTCTATAATTATTATTTTATTTTAGATTCAAGAGGTACATGTGCAGCTTTGTTATACAGGTATATTGCGTGGTGAGGTTTGGGCTTCTACTGAGCCTACCCCCGGGTGGCGAGCATGGTACTGATGGGTGGGTTTTCAACCCTTATCCTCCCGACCTCCTTACTTTAGTAGTCCCCAATGCCTGTTGCGCCCATCCTTATGGCTGTGTGTATTCAGTGTTTTGGTTCCACTTATAAGTGAGAACATGCAGTATTCAGTTTTCTGTTTCTGTGATAATTCACTTAGAATGATGACCTCCAGCTGCATCCATGTTGCTGCAAAGGACATGATTCTGTTCTTTTTGGGTTTTTTTGGGTTTTTTTTTTGAGTTGGAGTCTCACTCAGTCGCCCAGACTGGAGTGCAGTGGCCGCTCCCGGCCACCGCAGCCTCGACCTGCTGGGCTCCGGCGATCCTTCCGCCTCAGCCTTCAGAGGAGCCGGAATTACAGGCATGTGCTACCATGCCCGGCTGATTTTTTTTATTTATTGTAGAGATGAGGTCTCGCTGCCCAGGTGGGTCTCAAACCCGCGGGCTCAGGCAATCTACTCACCTCAGCCTCCCAAAGGCGCGGGATTATAGGCTGAGCCACCGAGCCCCGGCTGATTCTGTTCTTTTTTATGGCTGCATGATTCTATAATTCTAACAGGTATAATTCTGAGGCTACCTAATTTTAGCTGAAGTACTTCCACAAGCATGTTACCTATACAAAATATATGAAATGTATTCTGATAGAGAGAACCTATTGTCATAGAAAGAGAAGGGCCACAATTCTGTCCGTATGTATTTCATAGATTTTGAAGTACTTTCACTTTTATCATTTCATTGAATTTAAACAAGTACATCAGGTGAAATTATTCCCAGGTTTACAGACCAGGAACTGAGCTTCAGAGAGCTGCCTCTGTGACCTGAGTAGTCTCTCTCAGCTGTTTTCTGTTTTTTAAAGAGACAGGGTCTTACTCTGTCACCTAGCCTGGAGTGCAGCAGCATGATCATAGTCACTGCAGCCTCAGACTCCTGGGCTCAAGTGATCCTCTCAAGTAGCTGGGAATACTATAGGCACATGCCATCATACGTGGATAATTGAAAAAAAAATTTTTTAGAGATGGGGGGGGTCTCACTATGTTGTCCAAGCTGGTCGTGAGCTCTTAGCCTCAAGTGACCCTCCCTCCTCAGGCTCCGTATAGTGGGGATTACAGGCAAGAGCCACCGTACCTAGCTCTCAGCTGTTTTTATTAGTTCTATTTTAACTCCATACTATATTCACTTTCTGAAAGCCTCAGTTGCTAAATTTACCTCAAGCTTAAATGAAGCATTCAAACTAAACCTTATATAAACTTTGAAACTGTCCCCATTGAAAATTGTGATGAACTCAATACTATCCAAGAGCATATATGTAGGGATTATTACTAATCCTTTCACTGGATAAAGAGTTTAATTTAAATGCGAGAGGTCTGAGGACACCTTCAAGCTTTAACCACTATTTTACTCAAGATATCTTTACACAACACCAACAAAGCTTACATGAATGTTGTGGGCATGGACTGATTGATCACTGGAACCACTAAACACAAGGTCATTCACCACCTTCGAGAAAAAAAGTCAATGAGTCAGATTCTGTATAAAATTCTCAGTTTCTTCTAACTTGTAATACACACTGGCACATTCTAATTTCCATCCTGTTTTGATATGAGCGTTAACTAGGTATAAAATAATAATTTCTCAGACAAATATTCTCAACTGAAACTTATGCTCTCCTGCCAGGTACTCTGATGAACTGACAAGGTATTATTAGGTTTGTCACCTCTCCAAAATGATGATGAAGCAGCCAGAAGGGCATTAGAGTATACCCACACTTTATAGTAAAATACACTCTTGTTTCTCAAATCAAAGTACATTGCTTGGTGATCCAGGCATAAAGAAAAGGGTTTCTAAATAACACATTAGACAAACATGGGAAATGACATTCAAAACCCTTCTACTTGTGCCACACAATTCCTCTTCTCTTCCATTGTACTTGCCTTCATGCAAAGAATGGTTTTGCTATGGCCCTCCAGGGTTCTGAGGAGCAGTCCGTTTCGTGCATCTCGTACACTAATGGTGCAGTCATAAGATCCCACAACCAACAGCTTTCGGGCACCTTCCTGAGCTGTGGCAAGGCAGCTGACTGCGCGAGGGCCATGGCATTCAAAGATCTCGAGTCGTTTGTTGTTCTGCAAAATAAGCCACTGTTATATAAAATGAAAGCAACTTAGCAACTAACCAATCACTACTATGGTATAAACTCTCAATTCTATTACTTGTACTCAAATTCTCATACTCGCTTCTTATCCTTAACTTCCCAGCCTCTGCTATTCCCATTCCAACCCTCTCCGCTGAACTGCCCCCATTCCCTGATCCAGTGGGGGCAAACTCTTACATTATAAACTAATTTATAATTTCAACCCACACTATCCTGATCCGAATTAGAAGTTGGTTCTCTTTTTATGCCCTCTTTCACTTCCCTTAAGTTAATGATAATAAAGGATCAACCTTTTAAAAAAAAACTCTAGTATATTTTTCATGACAAAGACCCAGGAACTCTTCTACCATTTTGTCATGCAAAATTTACGTAATCTATTTGTCACATTCAAAAATCTCTTCCTAGACAATTTCTATAATAAGAATCTCAAATTCCCTACCTTTTTGTTATTCTGATACTCTTCTGGCCTCTGGTTCTATGTCATCTCTCACGATATCTTTTAGTGGATTGTAGGAGTCTTTATATGAGTGTGGCATGGTCACATCCTGAATCCCAACACATTTTTTATCTCAGATTTTAGACTTATTTCCTTTATTCCTCACCAATCTTGTTCATAGTCTCCTACCTCTCGAAAACCTTTCAAAAGTGTTTTAGGTGCATGCATGGAATAAAACTCCTAGAAACTAAGCAGAAAACAGCAACAGGGAGCCTACATAACTAAGCAATTATTTTAGCCATTATAAAATGCTAGGGATACAGACTAATAGGAGTACAGGATTCAGTGGTGGACATACCCTGATAAACAGTTCTGGCTTTCTGTTGAGACTCCAGAAGCATGCTATTGTAGGAGTATGGGCAAACCAGAAAAAATTCAAGCCTTGACCTTCAAAATTTACATCTCTGCAGAGATTCTCTAATCTCTGTCGCTAGATCCTCCTTCCCCAGGGTTTTTCAACTACTTATATAACTTTTTCATTTGAACGTCTTATCATCTTGCTTCAAGAGTCTTGCTCCTAATTTCTGTCTACCTCTGATAACATTAACTAATCTCATGAGAGGAGAATTTGCTAATTACCAAGTTTTATCCTTTAAAATATTTAAAAATTACTTTCTTCTCTAAATCCAATCTAATCAGGCTGTTCATGCTTGTTTACTTATAGAATGCAAAAATCTTCACTAATTATTACTCTTCCATATTATATTCCTATCAAATGGACCAAATAATTTGGCACTCGATTAACCATATATTAAATTCTTCTAACTGGATTTTTAAGGTTTTTGTTTTTTAAGCAACAGGGTTTCCCTATTCACCTACGCTGGAGTACAGTGATGTGATCATGGCTCACTACAACCTTGAACTCCTGGGCTCAAGGGTTCTTCTGCCTTAGCCTCCCTAGTAGCTGGGATTACAAACATGTGCCACCACGCCTGGGGAATTTTTTGTTTTTAATTTTTTGTAGCGACAGAGTCTCACTATGTTGCCCAGGCTGGTCTTGGCCTCCTTGCCTCAAGCAATCCTCCTGCTATGGCAGCCCAAAGTGCTAGGATTATAGGCATTATTAGCATGTGCAGCTGATTTTGAAATTTCCTATAGGCAGAAACCATGACATATTTTATTGCATATTTTGTAGTAGTTCCAGCTAGTATGTGACGTATAAATGATACTGTCACAGTAAACATTCTAACACACTGATAAAAGAGGGACAGAGGCTGAGTGCAGTGGCTCACGCCTAAGTCCCAGCACTCTGGGAGGCCTAGGTGGGAGGATCGCTTGAGGCCACGAGTTTGAGGCCAGCCAGGGCAACAAAGCAAGACCTTGTCTCTACAAAAAAAAAAAAAAAAATTAGCAGGGCATGGAGGCTTGCGCCTATAGTCTCAGTTACCTGGGGTGCTAAGGTAGATGGATTGCCTGAGCCCAGAATTGAGGCTGTGGTGAGTCATGATCGTGCCACTGCACTTTAGCCTGTGTGACTGAGTGAGACTCAAAAAAATAAAATAATTTTAAAAAACTAAAATAAATAAATAAAAGAGGAACAATGGGATATGGTCCTATACCTATCAATTCTACCTCTTAGATTACATCTTTTATCCACTCCCTTTTCTTCATCCTTTGCTTAACAATTCATGTCAGTTTCCACTACAAAGTCTCCTAAATGGTCTCCCTGCCTCTACTAATACCAATCTTTCCCAATCTCAACTCCAGTGACTTTTTCTAAAATACAAATTGGATCTCATGTCCCTCATACTTTAAAAAGCCTACAAGATGAAATCCAGCTACCTTAACAAAGCACATAGGGCCATCAAGAACTTCCTAAATCTTATCCTAGGGTCTAACACATAACAGATGCTCAATAAAGGTTTGCTCAACAAATGAGCTTATTTTAGGGTTAGGAAAGAATGAGACCACATGGCCATTAAGGCAAACCTCTCACTTAGTTCAACTAATAGAAAGGACCACCCTCATGAAACCCTAAATCAGTTCTAAACCAAACCAATGTCATACTCAAAGGAATGTAAGTTCATTTTTCATGGTGTCATTCCTAAAATGAGACAGACTGGCTGGACCTGTGACTCATGATTTGGCCCCAAATCCTCAGGCATAGTTTAATTTAGTAGAGTTACATTTTGATCCTGGCACATTTGAGTCTTAGCAGAGAGAATGAAGGGTCATATTTCCCTTACATCAGAAGATATTAGTTTCTGAGTAACAGTTAATTCTATTGCTTCTTCATATAAGAAAATAGGAGAATACCTATCTGCTACTTCTTCCTATCCACATTCACACTATTTCCAAGTGGCATGGGAATTCACCCTTCTCCCTTTAGCTACTAACCTTTATGCTGAAGGTGACCACAGTGCCATTTGCCAGTCCTGCATAGAGGATTCGCCATCTACTATGGAGACAGAGGACCCGGTCTTCCAACTGTAACTGCTCCACACACTCTCGGGTCTGACAAAGTATACATCTAATCAGTACAAGTTACTGGTAAATGAGATGTGAAAAACAACTCCTCTGGAAAGCAGAGTCTAAAATGATTTTTATGAGGAAGAAAATATGAATCCTCTTATTTCGTAAGGGACTATCTTAGAGCTTTTCCCCCTTTGAAATATGAGGCCAAAGACCCCCAAACTAGCCGGGCTCTGTAGCTCAGCCTGTAATCCCAGTGCTTTGGGAGGCTGAGGTGAGTGGATTGCCTGAGCCTGCGGGCTCGAGACCCGCCTGGGCAACTTGGCAAAACCTCATCTCTACAATAAATCAAAAATTAGCCAGGTGTGGTAGCACACGCCTGTAGTTTCAGCTACTTGGAAGGCTGAGGTGGAAGGATCGCCGGAGCCCAGCAGGTCGAGGCTGCGGTGGCCGGGAGCGGCCACTGCACTCGTATGGGCGACAGAGTGAGACTCCAACTCAAACAAACAAAAAAAAAAGACCCCCAAATGGTAGGTAATATGAAGACAAATACAAATTCTAATAATGTTATCCATGCTTCTGTTTAGAATGCAGAAATTCTTCAAAGGGCATTATGAGTTGGGGCTTACTCTTAAATTAAGTGGCCAAATATAAAAGATAAAACTGCATTTAACATCTAAAAAGAAAAATGGAGATGGTAGTTACATATTTGATAAATGCATTAATAAAATATGTGGTTTCATGCAATTGATTCTCTATTTCTTTTTTTTTCTTTTATTTTTTTGAGTTGGAGTCTCACTTGGTCGCCCAGACTGGAGCGCAGTGGCCGCTCCCGGCCACTGCAGCCTTGACCTGCTGGGCTCCGGTGATCCTTCCATCTCAGCCTTGCGAGTAGCTGGAATTACAGGCATGAGCTACCACACCTGGCTGATTTTTTTAAATTTACTGTAGAGATGAGGTCTCACTGCCCAGGCGGGTCTCGAACCCGCGGGCTCAGGCAATCCACTCACCTCAGCCTCCCAAAGGCGCGAGAATACAGGCTGAGCCACTGAGCCTGGCTGATTCTCTATTTCAATAGCTCCCAAATACCTCCTTCAAGCTGGTGGTAGGTTAGCTGGGTTAAAATTACCCAGGAAGCCTTTAAAATATACAGAACCCCAAGCTCCAGCTCTAATCCCTGAGATTCTAATTAAGTAGGCTTTGGAATCTGTACTTTCAAAAATTTCCCTATTAATTCAGATGCACACATAGGTTTAATAGGACTGTTTAATTTGACCTCCAAGAAATGACTTCCATGAATTTCCCAGAATTGGATTGTATTAGCAAATCTAATTACCTAGCACCAAGAATAGGGCTAGCACATAATAAACTCAAAATGTGATATTAAGTGACTAAAGACCCAGGTGTAACTTTTTAAATGGGTTTGGCTACAGATATTAAAATCAAAATGGCTAGGATGGGACAAGCTGTGGGTGGGATGAAAGGCTGTGGACTGTCAAATTCTCTTATCTCTTCTCCCAACCTGCTTTCATATCTAAGAGAATCAGTCTCTTAAATATTCAATTTTTGGCCCAGCGCAGGGGCTCACACCTAAAATCCCAGCGCTTTGGGAGGCCGAGGTGAGAGGACTGTCTGAGCCCACGGATTCAAGACCAGCCTGGGCAACTTGGTGAGACCTCATCTCTACAATAAATCAAAAAATTAGCCGGGCATGGCAGCACGCGCCTGTAGTTCCAGCTACTTGGAAGGCTGAGGTGGAAGGATCGCCGGAGCCCAGCAGGTCGAGGCTGCGGTGGCCGGGAGCGGCCACCGCACTCCAGTCTGGGCGACAGAGTGAGACTCCAACTCAAAAAAAAAATTAGCCAGGCATGGTAGCGCGTGCCTGTAGTTCCAGCTACTTGGAAGGCTGAGGCAGAAGGGTTGCCTGAGCCCTGTAGGTCAAGTCTGCGGTGGTCGTGAGAGCGCCACTACACTTCAGCCTGGGAAACAGAGTGAGACTCTGACTCAAAAAAAAAAAAGAATAAATAAAACAAATTATTCAATTTCCTGCATAAAATTACAAAGATAAATGCCACATGTGAAATAACAAAATACAGAAAAAGACAGTAAGCATGCCTAAGTATTGATTCATGTTGCCTCTGGTTAACCCATGAGAGACTTTTTCTAACTTTACAGGGGAAATTGAATACTATATAGTAATTTTTTTAAAAAAGAACAAACAGTTGATACATGCACCAGTATAGATTAATTTCAAACATGGTGAGCTAAAGCCAGACATGAAACACATGCAGTATAGTTATCCTGATGTGAAAACCAAGCAGAGACAAAAGTAATTATGACAGTAATCAGAATCATGATTATATTTACAGAGGGATAGTGACTGGGAGGGCATATGAGGGAAGTTTCAGGGCAAAAGAATAGTCTAGATTTTGATCTTGGTTGCAGTTACACAAACATTATGAAAAATTCATCCTCAGCCTGTAATCCCGGGCCTTTGAGAGGCTGAGGTGAGTGGATTGCCTGAGCCCACGGGTTCGAGACCCGTCTGGGCAGCAAGACCTCATCTCTACAATAAATCAAAAAATCAGCCGGGCGTGGTAGCACATGCCTGTAATTCTGGCTACTTGGAAGGCTGAGGCGGATCGCTGGAGCCCAGCAGGTCGAGGCTGCGGTGGCCAGGAGCGGCCACTGCACTCCAATCTGGGCGACAGAGTGAGACTCCAACTCAAAAAAAAAAAAAAACGAAAGAAAAATTCATCAAGCTGCACATTTAAAATTTGTATACTTTACAAAGTTATATCTCAATTTCAAAAAATGGTTATAAAATCTTTTTCACTGTGCCAAATATCACGTGTTAGAATTCTTAATACTGGGCTGGGCACAGTGGCTCAAGTCTGTAATCTAGCACTTTGGGAGGCTGAGGCGAGAGGATTGCCTGAGTCCAGAAGTTCGATACCAGTCTGGGCAACTTGGTGAGACCTCGTCTTCCAAGTAGCTGGAACTACAGGCATGTGCTACTATGCCTGGCTAATTTTTTATTTATTGTAGAGATGAGGTCTTGCCAAGTTCCCCGGGCGAGTCTCGAACCCACAGGCTCAGGCTATCCTCTCGCCTTGGCCTCCCAAAGTGCTGGGATTACAGGCTGAGCCACCGAGTCTGACCAAGAACTCTTAATACTAAAAATATTTTAAAACTTTTTTGCTAATTTCATGAGTTAAAACAGTATGTACTTTTGTTTCAATTTGCATGTATTGGCAAGACTATTATTTTCAAACAGCTCTTTGTATTTCCTCTTTTAAGAGACTGGTTTCTGTCTTTTGACAATGTATGTATGGGTATTTAAAGGTGTAAGCTCTTTCAACATACATTAACCCAATGTTTGTCTTATCTCATGTTACATCTTTTTCCCTGTTTTTATCTAAGACTCTTTCCAAAATATCCTTGCAATGTTTTTATATGTTTGCAGAAGTATAATTCCATATGATAAAATTCACCCATATTAAATATGCATTTCATTAAGTTTTGGTAAAGTATACAAGTCATGCAACCACTGCCAGGTTTAACTTTCAAATATTCACAACCATTCCCAAGTAACCACAACAGTTTTTGCATTTTCTAAAATTTCATATAAGGAGAACCAAGTCTTTAATAGCTGCCTCCTTCACCTGCATGAGTTTTTTTTTTTTGATTTGGAGTCTCACTCTATCGCCCAGGCTGGAATGCAGTGGCATACTCACAGCCACCCCAGCGTCAACTTGCTAGGCTCCGGCAATCCTTCCACCTCAGCCTTCCAAGTAGTCGGAACTACAGGTGCGTGCTATCATGCCCAGCTAACATTTTTTTAACTTATTATAGAGCCGAGGTCTTGCCAAATTGCCCAGGCTGGTCTTGAACCTGCGGGCTCAGGCAGTCTCCTCAAAGTGCTGGAATTACAGGCTGAGCTATCCAGCCCAGACTATATGTTTTTAAGATCCATCCATGTTGCTATGTGTATCACTGTTTTGTTCCTTTTTGTTGCTAGTCTTATTCCACTTTTTACATACCACTTTTTCTCACATTTATTTTTATATAACACATTTTATTTACTTATCAGTTGATGTACATATTGGTTATTTCCATTTTTCACTATAATAAATAATACTGCCATTATGTTCCTTCTTTCATCCTGTATTTTGGTAATTTGTGTCTTCTGTCTTTTAAAACAATTTAGCTAAAAGTATCTATTTATCTTTTCAAAGAACTGGCTTTTGGCCTCATTGATTTTTCTGTACTGTTTGTCAGCTTTATATACTGTTGATTTTTTTTTTTTTTTTGAGTTGGAGTCTCACTCTGTCACCCAGACTTGAGTGCAATGGCCGCTCCCGGCCACCGCAGCCTCGACCTGCTGGGCTCCAGCAATCCTTCCACCTCAGTCTTACAAGTAGCTGGAACTACAGGTGCGCACTACCATGCCCAGCTAGTTTTTTGATTTATTGTAGAGATGAGGTCTCGCCAAGTTGCCCAGGCGGGTCTCGAACCCGCGGGCTCAGGCAATCCACTCACCTCAGCCTCCCAAAGTGCTGTAATTACAGGCTGAGCCACCGAGCCCAGCCATACTGTTGATTTTTATTCTGCTCTTCATTATTTCCTTCCTTCTAATTATTTTGGGCTTAGCTTTTTCTTCTTTTTCTAGTTTCTTAGATTTTAAACCTTTACTCTTTTCTAATATTAACATTTAAAATGACAAATTTCCCACTCAGCAATGCTTTAGCTGCATTCTACAAATGATATGCTGCATTTACAGTTTTCATTTAGTTCAAGATGTTTTCTAATTTCCCTTGTGATTTTTCTCTTTGAACCATAGTAATTTATAAGTATGTTACATTATCTCCCTATATTTAAGGATTTCCAGATTTCTTTCTGTTATTGATGTCTAATTAAATGTTGTTGTGGTTGGAGCACATGCTCTGTGTGATTTGGGTCCTGTTAAGTTAACTGAGACTTATTTAATGGCCCAGCACATGGTCTGTCCTGGTGAATGTTCTATGTGCACTTAAAAAAAAGTGTATTCTGCTGTTTTGGGTGGAGTAGTCTATAAATGCTAACTAGATCTTGGTGTTAATGGTATTGTCTAGTTCTTCTATATTTTTGATGATTTTGTTTAGCAGTCTATTATTGAGAGAGGGATTTCAAAGTATCCAACTATAGTTGTGGATTTGTCTGTTTCTCCTTTTGGCATTTCACATATTTTGAGGCTCTGTTATTAGGTAAATATATATTTATAATTATTGTATCTTTCTACTGTATTGCCCCTTTTATCATTATGGAATATATCCCCTTTCTCTGGGAGTATTTCTTATCTTAAAGTCTACCTGCTTGATATTAACATACATCACTCCAGCTCTTTCTGTTACTATTTACATAGTATATCTTTTTGTATTCTTATTCATTTACTTTCAAACTATTATGTCTTTGAATTTAAAGTGTCTTTTGTAGACAGCACAGATTTTTGTTACTTCTGTGCTTTTAGTATTAGTTCATTAATATTTAATTATTAAATATGGGTGGATGTGGGTCTCCAATGTATTCTTTGCTTTCTATCTCTGTCTCATTTTAATTCCTCTATTCTTCCTTCTATCTTGTCTTGTATTAAACAAATATGTTTTAGTATGCTACTTTAATGCCTCAATTGACTTTTTTAGTGCTATTGTTTATTCTTTATACATATATATTTGAGTCGGAATCTCACTCTGTTGCCCAGGCTGGAGTGTAGTGGCATGCTCATGGTCACTGCAGCCTCAACCTACTGGGTTCAGGCAATCCTTCCACCTCAGCCTTCCAAGTAACTGGAACTATAGGCAGACATCACCATACCCAGTTAATTTTTCTTGATTTATTATAGAAATGATGTCTTGCCAACTTGCCCAGGCTGGTCTCAAAAATGTAGGCTCAGGCAATCCTCTCACCTCCATTTTCCAAGTGCTGGGATCACAGGCAGGAGCCACTACGCCCGGTTTCTTTTTATATTTTTATATGCAATATTCTTTTAGTAATAGCTCTAGAGCACTATTTCTCAGTGTGGTCCCCAGACCAACAACATGAGTATCACATGATAAGTTGTAAAAAAAAATGTAAATTCTTGAGCTCTACCCCAAACCTAATGGATCAGAAACTCTAGGAATAGGGACCACTAATTGTGTTTTAACAAGCTATCCAGGTGAATCTGATACACACAAAAATTGTGAACCAGTGCCTCAAGAAATTACATTTTTAAATTATAACAATCTGGTTCAAGTTAACACTGACTTATTCCCAGTAAAATATACGAAACTTGTACTACTACAGCTCTGTTCTCTCCCCCTCCTTCATGTTCCTCTTATGTATAAATTCCATCTATATATGTTATAAACCTAATGATACAGTGGCATAAAGTTTGGTTCATATAGTTATAGCTTTTAAAGAAATTAAAAACAGCTGGGTTCAGTGGCTCAGCCTGTAATCCCAGGACTTTGGGAGGCTGAAGCGAGTGGATTGCCTGAGCCTGCAGGTTCGAGACCCTCCCGGGCAGCCTGGCAAGACCTCGTCTCCGAAATAAATAAAAAATTAGCCAGGCATGGTAGCACACGCCTGTAGTTCCAGCTACTTGGAAGGCTGAGGCGGAATGATCGCCTGAGCCCAGCAGGCCGAGGTTGTGGTGGCTGGGAGTGTGCCACTGCACTCCAGTCTGGGTGACAGAGTGAGACTCCAACTCAAAAAAAAATAAAGAAATAAAGAAATTAAAAACATATGCTAAGTTCCCTATCTTCTCACTGATGTGGGCACTGTTAAAAGAAAAAAATAGCCGGGCTCGGTGGCTCAGCCTGTAATCCTGCGCCTTTGGGAGACTGAGGTGAGTGGATTGCCTGAGCCCGTGGGTTCGAGACCCACCTGGGCAGGCGAGACCTCATCTCTACAATAAAATAAAAAAAAAAAAATCAGCCGGCCGTGGTAGCGCATGCCTGTAATTCCGGCTACTCGGAAGGCTGAGGCGGAAGGATCGCTGGAGGCCAGCAGGTCGAGGCTGCGGTGGCCGAGAGTGGCCACTGCACTCCAGTCTAGGCAACAGAGTGAAACTCCAACTCAAAAAAAAAAGAAAAAGAAAAAAATATATGTTAAGTAATTTTAAATACAACTTTCTCTCATTTCTTTCTTTCTTTTTTTTTTTCTTGAGTTGGAGTCTCACTCTGTCACCCAGGCTGGAGTGTAGTGGCATGCTCCCAGCCTTGACCTGCTGGGTGCCAGCGATCCTTACACCTTGGCCTTCCAAGTAGCCAGAACTACAGGTACGCACTATCATGCTCAGCTAATTTTTTGATTTATTGTAGAGACAAGGGCTCACCATGTTGCCCAGGCTGGTCTCGAACCCACAGGCTCAGGCAATCTTCTTACCTCTACCTCCCAAAGTGCTGGGATTATAGGCTTGAGACACCATGCCTGGCCTCTCTCATTTCTCTCAATGCATTTAGATTTTTGAAAGTTTCTCAGAAGAGACATCCACTTCAAATTCTGCAGGTTTAAAAACTTTGAACATAGCCGGGCTCGATGGCTCCATCTATAATCCCACGCTTTGGGAGGCTGACGTAAGTGGACTGGCTGAGCCCGTGGGTTTGAGAACCACCTGGGCAACTTGGCGAGACCTCATCTCTACAATAAATCAAAAAAATTAGTCGGGCGTGGTAGCGTCCGCCTGTAGTTCCAGCTACTTGGAAGGCTGAGGCGAAAAAGCCCAGCAGGTCGAGGTTGCAGTGGCCGAGAGTGGCCACTGCACTCCAGTCTGGGTGACAGAGTGAGACTCTAACTCAAAAACAAAAAACTAGCTGGGCTCGGTGGCTCAGCCTGTAATCCCGGCTATTCAGAAAGCTGAGGTGTAAGGATCGCCGGAGCCCAGCAGGTTAACGCTGCGGTGGCCGGGAGCAGCCACTGTACTCCAGTCTGGGTGACAGAGTGAGACTCCAACTTAAAAAAAAAAAAAAAAAAAAACTTTGAACATTTTACTCTTTATTCAACCTAGGGTTAACTTTGGCAGATGATGTCATATTTGTGGGAAAGACCAAGGGAGGTAATATTATTATTATTTTCTGAATAGGTGTCTCACTCTGTTGCCCAGACTGGAGTGCAGTGGCACGCTCACAGCCACCGCAGCCTCGACCTGCTGGACTTGGGCAATCCTACCACCTCAGCCTTCCAAGTAGCTGGAACCATAGGCATGCACCACCATGCCTGACTAATTTTTTGATTTAGTGTAGAGATTAGGTCTCGCCAAGTTGACCAGGCTGGTCTCAGACATCTGGATGCATGCAATCCTCTCACCTCCACCTCCCAAAGTGCTGGGATTACAGGCGTTAGCCACTGCATCTGGCCTTCCACTAGTATTTTTTCATTTCCTATTATTAATAATATACCTTCCAGCCAAGACAGAAAATGTGATTTATGTCTAAGTCCTATATCTAACCAAGGTAATACCAATGTGCTAAAAATGGTTCAGAAGCAAAAAAGAGAAAGTCAAGTGGGTTGAATGAAGCATCTACTACAGTGTCTCCATTCTACACAGTAAATATAATAAAAGGCAGCTCAATACTAACACTTTTGGTTTCTCTGGATCCACTTACCTTAACATTATAGCAGCGAATTGTGTGATCACTGGAACCAGTATAAAGGGCAGCATTCTTCCCAGAAGTTTGTGTAACTAGGAGGCAATTCACTTTAGAGGTATGGCCCTCAAAGATACCAATACATTTTCGACTCTAAAGTCAAGCACAGACAAGACTGTTACTTATGGGACATAGAACAATTAGACAATTTATATCCTTAACAACAACAACAAAAAGATACTAAATTCAGTTCACTACTGTATCTTCCATGCCTAGAATAGTGACTGGTACAGAAAAGGTATTCAGTAAACACTTGTTCACTGAATGCCCAGCAAACAGTTACATATGAGATCCCTGCAACTTTATGTTAGCTGAGCCATACAAAAAATACTTATGTCAATCCACTGTAAGATAGACCAGAATTTTAATTAATGCTTAGGGCAAGGCTCTCTAGCATACGGATAAAGGACTCAGTTACCCAGGATGGAACACAGTGGCATGTTCATGTCCACCGCAACCTTGACCTGCTGGCGAACCGTCTGCCTTAGTCTTCCAAGTAGCTAGAACAACAGGTGCGTGCCACCATGTCCAGCTAGTTTTTTGATTTACAGTAGAGACAAGATCTCAGCAAGTTGCCCAGGATGGTCTCAAACCCCTGGGCTCAGGCAATCCTCTCTCCTTAGCCTCCCAAAGTGCTGGGATTACAGGCATGAACCACTGCACCCAGCTCATCTCCTAATTTTTAAATTTTCACTGACTTCAGCAATTTTAAATACTTTCATGGTGCTTATAACAATATAATGTCCCTAAAGTTTCTTGGCTATCATTGTTGATAAAAAGAATTAGTTTGACAAGTACCAAATTCAAAACTCAAAAGTTCATTCTTTTGAGAGAAATGAGAATCAGATAACACCAAGTGTGAGGTAGTGGGAAAGTGTTGCCCTCCTTAATAACTTGTGTTCTGTAACTAATCAGTTGTCAGGAAAAATGCCCCCTCTAATACCTCTTCAATATTCATTCCTTCCCTCTTCCTTATGTAGCTGCTATGCAACTGACCCAATCACCAGCTCCAAAGGTGGGACTGACTGGCCCAAGCCTACTGGTGTAATCCTATCCCCCTTTGCCACAGGAGATTGTTCAGGGAATAAAATACCTTTTCTAGTGATGGGAGGAAAAAGAAACTCCAGACATCTATCTTGTGAGCAGGAGGGAAACTACCTTTTAGTAGGTGATATCAGAGAAGGCAGAGCAGAGAAACCAAAAAAAAAAATTAAAGTCCCAGTAACCCTGCCGAGCTGCTGAATCAACTGCATCTAAAGTCAATCTAAAAGCCTACCCCCTGCCATTGCCTTGCTAGACTCTGGTGTGGTCATGTGCTCACTGAGCTATGGCTGTTGCCATGATTCCTGGCTTTGGCCCCTCTCCCCCACCTTGGGGAGGTGAATCTTCTCTTTCCCTTCTCTTTCTCACTCTAATTTATTTTAAAATAAACTACATTTTTAATGCAGAAGATTGAAACAGGACACCAACCTATCACCATACACAAAAATTAACTCTAAATGGATCAAAGACCTAAACATAAAACCTCAAACTATAAGAATCTTAGAAAACGCAGGAGACACCCTTATGGAAATTGGAACTGGCAACCAATTCCTCATCAGAACCCTAAGTGCCCAAATCATAAAAAATAAGATAGACAATTGGGACCTCATCAAACTGATGAGCTTCTGCAAAGCAAAAGAAGAGAGCAGGGAGACAGCCCAGAGAATGGGAAAAATTATTTGCCAACTGTATATCCAACACAGGTCTAACATCTAGGATCTACAAGGAACTCAAATGTGCTGAAAGGAAAAAAACAGCCCCATTCAAAAGTGGGCAAAACACATGACTAGACACTTCGCAAAAGAAAATATATGGGCAGCCAACAGACACATGAAAGAGTACTCTGCCTCAGTAATCATCAGAGAAATGTAAATCAAAATCACATTGAGGCCGGGCTTGGTGGCCCAGCCTGTAATACCACGCCTTTGGGAGGCTGAGGTGAGTGGATTGCCTGAGCCCACGGGTTCGAGACCCACCTGGGCAACTTGGCAAGATATCATCTCTACAAAAAATCAAAAAATTAGCCGGGCGTGGTAGTACATGCCTGTAGTTCCAGCTACTTGGAAGGCTGAGGCGGAAGGATCGCCGGAGCCCAGCAGGTCAAGGCTGCGGTGGCCGGGAGCGGCTACTGCACTCCAGCCTGGGCGACCAAGTGACACTCAAACTCAAAAAAAAAAACAAAACCAAAAAACCACATTGAGATACTATCTATCACCAGTAAGAATGGCCATCATTAATAAAATAAACAACAACAGATGCTGGCGAGGACGTGGAGAAAAAGGAACACTTCTACACTACTGGTGGGAATGCCAACTTTGGAAGATAGTGTGGTGATTTCTGAAAGAACTAGAAATTGATCTTCCATATGACCCAGCAATTCCCCTATTGGGAATATATCCAGAGGAACTCAAATCATTCTACTAAAAAGATACCTGCTCATTCATGTTTGTTGCAGCTCTATTCACAATAACAAAAACATGGAACCAACCATGCTGCCCATTGAAGCTGGACTGGATTTTAAAAATATGGTACATATACACAATGGAATATAGAAGGACAAACATATGGACTTCGTAGCAACTTGGATGGATTTAGAGTCTATCAAACTCAGTGAGCTATCACAGAAACAAAGAACAGAGTACCATATGTTCTCACTCATAAGCAGATTTTGAACAATTATCATAATACTGTAAGAAAGGGATTGGCTGTAGTGATAAGCTGCCAGGGAGGGGGGTGGGATTGGCAGTTGAGGGAAACTGCTAGGGGAGGGAGGGGCATACTTCATCAACAAGGGTACCCGCATAATGAACATTTGTATACCTAACCCTGAATTGTACCCTACATCTTTAAAATAAAATAAAATAAAATAAAATAAAATAAAATAAAAGTCTACCCCCTAATTTGGGAGAGGCAATAAAGTCCCTTCATTTTTTAAGAGGGTATGAGCTGGATTTTCTAAAATTTGCAACCAAAAACATTCAAAATTCAACTTATTTACCACCAGATTATAAACTCGGACAGTTTTATCTGCTGAACAAGTATACAGTAAGTTCCCAAATATTTGAATTGCATTCACTGCAGCTTGGTGCCCCTCAAAGCTTCCTTCTGTGGGCTCATCATCATCCCCTGGCTCTGAAGAGATTTCTAGAAAACAAGAATTGGTTTCAGAGACATGGCTGCTAGAGTCTGAAAAGCTACTCACAAATCAAAACCATTACAAAATATAGTGGTCCCTAAATTAATCCAAAAGAAGATCTCCTTAAAGCCTAGTTCCCCTAGAATACTACAAGTTTCATTAGACATCTTCACTATGAAGATTCCATAATAAGAGATGCCAGGGAAGACCTTTCACTTAAGAAAGACAGATATTAGCCGGGTGTGGTGGCTCATGCCTATAATCCCAGCACTTTGGGAGGCCAAGGCGAGAGGATTGCCTGAGCCCAGGGGTTCAAAACCAACTTGGGCAACTTGGCGAGATCTCATCTCTACAATAAATCAAAAAATTAGCCAGGTGTGGTGGCACGCGCCTGTAGTTCCAGCTACTTGGAAGGCTGAGGTGGAAGATCGCCTGAGCCCAGCAGGTTAAGACTGCAGTGGCTGTGAGCATGCCATTGCACTCTAGCCTGGGCAACAGAGTGAAACCCCAACGAAAAACAAAAACAAAAACAAACAGGAACAACAAAAAAGCAAAAGACAGATACTTACATAGTGATACTTGGAAGGTATCCAGGTATCTCTCCTACACTCTTTCCCCTGCTCCTAAACAGTTACTTCTTTGAGTAAGGTATTATTTTTTAAGTAGTTCCTTCTCAAGGCAACAATTATTGAAGCCAATGAAATCTTAATACTAATTAGTTAAACAGATAAGGGAGCCAAATAAGAGAGATGAGAGTAAAAAACTGAAAGGTCTGGATTTGAGGTTTTAGGAATACCACAACCCAAGGCAATCCTCTTGGTGATAAACTGCCCCCCTCCTATTCTATAAACATATTTTAATAGATTTAAACCCTGGCTCTAATATTTGTAAGACTCTTTTTCTGTGGTTAATTTAAATAAAATGGAACAACAAATACCTGAAGAGTTCTTTGATCCTTTTATGGACGAGATCACAGTCTGAGTTTCTGCTACACTGCAAAATAAAAGCAAAAGTGTGTGAATACGGCAGGCAGCAAAACTAAGTTTCCTGACTCAAAGGATTTTTCTAAACAAAGGGCAAAGTAACAATGATATAAGAGATTAGTTTTTACATCTGAAATTTCTATATTAAGGGAAATAAAAGCAGAGTAATTATAACACAGTCAGAAGTGAAAGGAGAAAATCTCCACTGTCAAAGTTTGATTCTTTCAGATCCCTAATGCCTACTGCTTTCACATAAATTTTGACTTTTAAATAAATTCTGATTCATAACTAAAAGTTCTATTAAAAAAAAAAAGAGCCGGGCTCGGTGGCTCAGCCTTTAATCCCGCGCCTTTGGGAGGCTGAGGTGAGTGGATTGCCTGAGCCCGTGGGTTTGAGACCTACCTGGGCAGCAAGACCTCATCTCTACAATAAATCAAAAAATCAGCCGGGTGTGGTAGCGCATGCCTGTAGGCTACTCGGAAGGCTGAGGCAGAAAGATCGCTGGAGCCCAGCAGGCGAGGCTGCGGTGGCCGGGAGCAGCCACTGCACTCCAGTCTGGGCGACCGAGTGAGACTTCAACTCAAAAAAAAAAAAAAGCCAGCCTTGGTGGCTCAGTCTGTAATCCTAGCACTTTGGGAGGCTGAGGCGAGTGGAGTGCCTGAGCCTGCAGGTTCGAGACCCACTGGGGCAACTTGGCAAGACTCATCTACAACAATTAACCAGGTGTGGTAGCGCATGCCTATAGTTCTGGCTACTTGGAAGACTGAGGTGAAAGGGTTGCCGGAGCCCAGCAGGTCGAGGCCGTGGTGGCTTTAAGCATGCCACTGCACTTCAGCCTGGGAAACAGAGTGAGACTCCAACTCAAAAAAAAAAAAAAAAAAAAGGACTGGGCTTAGTGACTCAGGCTGTAATCCCAGCACTTTGGGAGGCCGAGGCAAAAGGACTGCCTAAGCCCGTGGATTCGAGGCCAGCTCAGGCAACTTGGCAAGACCACGTCTCAACAATTAAAAATAAAAAAATTACCTGGGCATGGTAGCGCATGCCTGTAGTTCTGGCTACTTGGAAGGCTGAGGTGGAAGGACTGCCAGAGTCCAGCAGGTTGATGCTGGGGTGGCCGTGAGTGTGCCACTGCACTCTAGCCTGGGCAACAGAGTGAGACTTCAACTCAGAAAAAAAAAAAGGTTGATGGAAGTGATTTGGACTGGGCCAATACAATATCCTTACCTTACAGGGATGCCATCTTTATAGCGAGTACCAATCTCACTGGTAGAGCTAACTTCATCACAACCAGAACGAGAAGTTTCTAATGGGCTTTGTGCTGTACAGTTCCAAATATCCTTTTTAGATGGACTGTCTGGTTTCTCTTCTCCAGATTCTGAAGACTCAATGGCTACTACTTCTAACTGAGGATTAGGAAGTTCTAGGACTTCCAGAGACGAGTCACTTTCTGGCTCATCTCTGACATACTCCTGCTCCCGACCAGTTCTGCTATCTTCCCAAGTAGAGGTTGTTACTTTCCCCCCTTTAATTAACTTTCCAGTTTTTACTTTCCTTACAGGTTTAGCAGTAAATATATCCTGTTCAGTGTCACTATTCTCAGGGACATGGGCAGCCCGAAGAGTTTTTTTCTTCCGAAGTTTCTTTTTTTTCTTGTTTCCCCTAGTTTCAGCTGATGTCAGAGTGGATTCTGCCTGTTGCTCAGGCTGGTCAGCTGGAGAGTGGGGTTCCTTCTCCAAGGGGGTTTCTGAAGCAAAAGACAATCTTAGAAAAGAACTGGTACAGGCTTCAGACCCACTGTTGCCTTTGGTTGGCTCTTCACCTTCTTTACTTATGCTAGGAAGGCCAGTTGTTTGGGAAGAGGGAGAATTTTCTCTGTTTCTGGTATTTCCTTGCTCCACAGAAAACTTCAGTTCTTGGCCAGGCTCATGGAAACTTCCTGTTAGCTCTGGTAAGGACAATGTAGCAGTGATGGCTGGATAAACTGGACAACTATCACTGATCTCTCCTGAATTAAGAAGAAAAAAACTATTGCATCTTTGTGTTTGCTGTTACAATCACAAATTGTAAATTATTACTGACTGAATCTCTATGAAATGTTTCAATGATATGTTCATAAAACCATGAATGTTATAGCTATTATCCCACCCCCTCAGTTTCCTATAATCTATACACACATTCCTGTTCCAACACTTACTACCCTTTGTCTTGCATTAATCTCACCAATAATGTGCTTGTCTTATGCCCTACAAAAACTCCTTGAGTGCAGGGATTGTTTCTATCAATCTTTTTTCTTGTTTTGAATATCCACATATTTAATACTATGATGTATTCTTAGCAGACACCGAAATACCTACTTAGCTAAAGTGCTTTCATCTTTATTTCTTAGATGTTTTCATTATACATCTTACCCATACCCATCCGATTTAGCCACATACTAGTAGTTAAAAAGTCAGCTGACTTAAAAATATTCATTTCCTTTGACTTATTAAAACGGATGAAATAATCATAGATGTACTCAAAGACATATACAATGTAGTATTATACGAATATGAAAAAAGTAGGAAAACAAAATATCAAAGAAAGATTTAATATACTACATATGTTATTTTATATCCAGATTATGCAACTATTCAAATATCATGGAACTAGTAATATAAAATGCTCTAGATAGATTCAGGCTGTAATACACTATGATTTCTGCATTGTACAAAGCCTATATGTAAACACATACACGCGCACACACACACACTTATGAGTTAAGAATGAAAACAACAAATTTACATTTTTATGGTTTTTTTCAATCAGAAAAAAATCTAATAAAACCTATTTTTTTAAAAATTAGCTTAAAAAGTTATATTCTTTGATACTTTTTGAAAGCTTGAATGCTATTCACATAAAAGTAGCTTAGAGGCCGGACTCAGTGGCTCAGCCTGCAATCCCAGCACTTTGGGAGGCCAAGGCGAGTGGACAGCCTGAGCCCGCAGGTTCGAGACCCACCTGGGCAACTTGGCAAGACCTCATCTCTACAATAAACAAAAAATTAGCCAGGCGTGGTAGCACAAGCCTATAGTTCCAGCTACTCGGAAGGCTGAGGTGGAAGGATCACCGGAGCCCAGCAGGTCGAGGCTGCGGTGGCCGGGAGCATGCCACTGCACTCCAGCCTGGGTGACAGAGTGAGACTCCAACTCAAAAAAAAAAAAAAAAAAAAAAGTAGCTTAGAATTCAATATGAAAGATAATATACATTTGATACTGATATTTAGATTAATATCATAACAGGGTACTTATAGCAAAATCTAGGGTAATTCTTCAGACATTTTGTTCAAGAAACCACACAATCTAGTTTATTTTACTTAACTTTCAATATGGCACCACTGTGGTTATACAAACTGTGGCTATGCAAACAGGATTTTAAACAGCTTAGAGATTGTTCCCAAATGCTAGCCAGGTGAATATTATTTTTTGAAAAGAATAAAGCCATGGCTGTTTCTCAAGACCACCCAAGTTCCCAGAGCTCTCTGCCTTCCATGATGGTCACCTACCTCTCACTTATATTAATCTTGGTTTGTATTTGAAATGATAAAAACAATGAAGAACTGCCGGACGCAGTGGCTCACGCCTGTAATCCCAGCACTTTAGGATGCAGAAGCGAGGAGATTGCCTGAGTCCAGGGGTTCGAGACCCACCTGGGCAGCTTGGCGAGACCTCGTCTCTACACTAAATCAAAAAATTAGCCGGGTGTGGTCGTGCATGCCTGTAGTTCCAGTCACTAGGAAGGCTAAAGAGGAAGGATCACCTGGATCCAGCAGTTCAAGGCTGCGGTAGCTGTAAGTATGCCACTGCACTCTAGCCTGGGCGACAGAATGAGACTTTGACTCAAAAAAACCAAAAACCAAAAAAACAGTTACGTGCTAAGAAATTCAGAGGATATGTCTTAGCTAGAAAACTGGCTGAATAACTTCAACCCTATTTATGCCACAAAGCCAAAGAAATTCTACACCTACCCTAATAAATAAATGTTTTGGGTGTTAATACAAAGTCAACTCAGTAACTCTAGATTAGAGAAAAGTTTTTGATATTTAAATTACATTATCTGAAATATTTAAAAATAATCCTCCTGTATGAAGAAAATTTCAATGAAAAAAAACTGTAATAACTTTAGTTTAATGAGCAAGTATGGCTTTACATCACTTATAAAACTGTCCTAGTCCCACTACAGGGATGCCCTCAATCCAGAGAAAAGCTTACATACTATTAGCTTGCAGCAATTCCTTGGACACACTGCAAGCAGAGCCTTGTGATACAGCATTCACATTCTCATCTTGTTCAGGAGACATGGGCTCTTGTTTAATCTGAACCGATGAGTCTGGAGCAGGGACACTGCCATGGGCTTGAAAAGCAGAAGATGCAGTTACTTGAAGAGAGGCTCCAGTAGATGATGGAGACATATGAGAAGATGGAGGCTCCAGAAAAAATGGGACAAAGGGAGTAGGCAGCAGTGTGGCATCAACAGATGTTTGAGATCTACTGTTCCTTCGTTCTCGTGTGAGGCTACAGGGAACCTGGTCTTGGTGCTCAGAAGGTTCATATGTTTCTAGAATGGAAAACATACATATAAATGCAAAAATGTTATCTGAAAAATTACTTGTTTCTGAGCCAATTTGTATTTTTGAAGATTAGAAGCTAACTTTATTTTTTTTTTAGAGATTAAGTCTCACCTGCCCAGGTGGGTCTCGAACCTGCGGGCTCAGGCAATCTGCTCACCTCAGCCTCCCAAAGGCGCGGGATTACAGGCTGAGCCACCAAGCCTGTCTAGAAGCTAACTTTAAATTAATGAGTATGAGCCGGGCTCGGTGGCTCAGCCTGTAATCCCGCACCTTGGGAAGCTGAGGTGAGTGAATTGCCTGAGCCCGTGGGTTTGAGACACGCCTGGGCAACTTGGTGAGACCTCATCTCTACAATAAATCAAAAAATTAGCCGGACATGGTAGTGCGCGTCTGTAGTTCCAGCAACTTGGAAGGCTGAGGTGAAAGGATCACTGGAGCCCAGCAGGGCGAGGCTGCAGTGGCCGAGAGTGACCACTGCACTCCAGTCTGGGTGACAGAGTGAGACTCCAACACACACACACACACAAAAATTAATGAGTAGGTTAATATAGTCCCTCATAATTTTTCAAAATAAAATGTCATATAACCTATACAACCTAAGGGTACAGACAGAAGAGGCATCAAAATTGCAATTTTTCAAATTTTAAGTGACTTATCCAAAGTTTATATAGATTACTAATGGAACAGCCAAGATTTGAACCCAGGTCTTCTGATTCTTAACCCAAAGCTCTTCCATAACATACTGCCTCCATTGCTAAATATTTGTGGGATGTACAGTCTATAGACCTTTTTATAGAAAGATGAAACCAAGAAGATATGAGAGAAATCATATGACCTTTTCATAACTACTTTTCATTCCCCTCTAAAAGAACAAAAAAATAAGAAGCTATAGGGGCACAACCCATCAGATGCCCTCTAAATACCTTGTAATCCCTGTAGAATCTGTATTCGATGGGTCCTCAGTGCACTCATCTCCATGGTTATCTAAAAATAAAGTACTTTAATTATGCATTTTGACATCTAATTTTTAGGTTTCCCCAGGTCACCTTGCTTTATGTCCTGACTGAAAATCAGAGTACCTTGACTGCTCTGTGACCCTGCCAGCAGCAGGTTTTCCCTAGCAGGCTTAAATCCAAACTGGGGTCTTGAACATACCTGGGCACTGATAAAGGTATCTAGGTTGTTATCCAAGACACTGAAAGAAACTGGTCCCATTCCTGAGTCAAATTCCTTAAACCCTCATATAAACTCCATACCCTCCTAGTTGTGGATATACCTAGGTAGAACACCCCAAATTCCTTAAGCCCTCATAAATTCCATACCCCCTGGCTGTGGGCATACTTAAGTAGAACATCCCTTTCTTGTTGTCCATCATGAGGATTGCAGCAGTCTACTCTCTAAGTAAGCTTCCCTAACAAATCCTTTGAAGTCGATCACCCTGGCAATGACAGCTTCTTTCCTCAGAATCCCAACCAGCCCAATCTAGGGATGGTTTGGGTCACTCTCTTATGGGAACTCTCCTGCCACCATTTTTGGGGTAACTTCAGCTACGGGTTTGGTGGGATGAAACACAACTTCAGAGATGATATATTTGCATGAAACCTTCCATACGCTGTTACCTGCTGTTTGAGCATGAGTAGCCTCTGAACTTCAACATAGGCTGTCTGAAGTGCTGTACGGGCTTGCAGAAGATTGTTATCCATGCACTGCAGTGATTTGCTTAGTTCTTCCTCCCTTAAAGATATATTCAATAGCTGGTCAACCTGAGAACGTTCTGCCAAAAGAAACCATAAGGTTCTGTTTAATACTGGAGACATCCCTTTAATAACACTGCTTCTTCTCAGAAAATTGAACTACAAAAATTATTTAGGATAAGCCTTTATTTTCTCCTCAATAGATAACTGGAGACTCATCAAATCTAACAAAACATATAGTCAAGCCCAATGGTATCAAAGCTAGAAACCAAAAGTGAGACTTGGTAAGATGGTGGCTTCTCAGGTTCAAGTATATCATCACATCATACTGTCTCACCTAGTCACCATTTTCTACCACTACCTTTCCAGATGAAATCTCTGTCCCACGCAGATCAATTGTTCTAGGCTTCATTTCCCATTCTTCTGTTATCTACCACCCTCTTCATCCAGGGCTTTTGCTTAAATTGGACCCCAGACCTACCGCTGGCACTCTCCTCCCAACCCATATATTTCTAGTCTGTTAGTTAACTTAAAAATAGTTCTTTTTATTAGAGAAGGCTTCCTGAAGAAAATATAGCTTTGAAATAGTACATTTAACTTACTTTAAATAAAATGTCCTATGATATATATTTATCATTGTCATGTTTCTCTCTCTCCCATTCAATATGCTAACACCTCTCCCCTAAACTCCAGACCTACCTACCCAACTATCAACTATAATATCTCTAGCTAGGTGTCTCAAAGGATCCATAAGGGAACTCATTATCTTTCTCTAGTCTCAGCCCACTCCTCTCTACAAATGATACTGTCATCTATCTGACTGCCCCAGTAAGAAATGTGAGTTATCCTTGACTCCTCCCTTATCCATCACATCCACTCACCCAAGGCTTATCCAATCACTTCCGGGTTTAGCCTTTATACTGGAACTGAGTTACAGTCAATGAAAAGCAAGAGTGATAGAAATATATCAGTGAGGGAGCAATGCTAATAACTTCTCTCCTTAATTCATTTTAGAAAAGCGGGAGAAAACCGGGGGGGAGGCAACTAAGATGCCTCAAAAACAGAAAGTGACAGAAGACAGAAATGGCTATAAAGGACCAAGAATGACTTTTTTTTTTTTTTTTTTTTGAGTTGGTGTCTCACTCTGTCACCCAGACTGGAGTGCAGTGGCCGCTCCCGGCCACCGCAAACTCGACCTGCTGGGCTTCGGTGATCCTTCCGCCTCAGCCTTCCGAGTAGCCAGAATTACAGGCATGCGCTACCACGCCTGGTTGATTTTTTGATTTATTGTAGAGATGAGGTCTCGCTGCCCAGGCGGGTCTCGAACCCGCGGGCTCAGGCAATCCGCTCACTTCGGCCTCCCAAAGGCGCGGGATTACAGGCTGAGCCATCAAGCCTGGCTGACTTTTTTTTTTGAGTTGGAGTCTCACTCTGTGGCCCAGACTGGAGTGCAGTGTCACACTCACGACCACCCCAGTGTTGACCTGCTGAGCTCCAGTGATCCTTCTACCTCAGCCTTTCAAGTAGCTGTAACTATAGGTATGTGCTACCAGGCCTGGCTAATTTTTTATTTATTGTAGAGATGAAATCTCACCAAGTTGCCTGGGCTGGTCTCGAACCTGTGGGCTCAGGCAATGCACTCACCTCAGCCTCTCAAATTGCTGGGATTACAGGCTGCGCCACCAAGCCCAGCCAAGAACATTTTTACAAAATGATCTATTCCTTGTCATCCCAGTGAAAAGTCTCAATGAAACTTTCTGGCTTTATATTGTCCAAGATATATATTAATTTTAACTTACAAATCTATGTGGCATCATATATTTCTTCTATAGTTATAACTGGATATAGTAGGAAATCAAATTTTCTCTGCCCTTAAGTAAGATAACAATAATGTGAAAAAAAGAAAAAAGAAATGGACAATCAGTGTTCGATAACCAACAAGTTATGGGTTATAAAAAGGCTAAGTTGCTATAGGCAAAATATTTTGCACTATACCTTTCTTTCCTTTAATTTTCCTTCTTTTATTTTTTCTCTCAAGACTTGGGAGTTCAGGAGAAGATCCATCCTAAAGGAATAAAGAAAAGTGAAGAACATTAAATAGGTAAAGGCCATTAACCAAGAGAGAAAAATGATCTATTCTAAGATAATCTTACACCATTCTTTACTATTGCTACCGTCTAAAAAGATTGTAGGACTCTTGTGCACCAATGGTACAAATTCAAATTTCAGTTGAATGGATGTATCCAATAAAAAAGAGAGAAAAAAGAATTCAAGGGCAAGTACCTTCCTAGCATTCTAGAGGTTGCTGGTAAAGCCCATGGAGTATCACCTATCAGGTACAATGTGGACAGGTGGGGGTGGTGGATACACTTAAAGCCCAGATGTCTTTGCCACTATATGCACCCATGTAACCAAAAACTATATGTATCCCTAAAAGTTAGTGAAATAAAAAGAAAAAAAAAATCCCATGGAGTTTAGGCAAAGCATTCCACTTTGATGAAGTAAGGCATAGGTAGACCAGTAATATATACATGTTATTGCATCTTGGCATGGTTTTTACCTTAAATTGCAGCAAGAAAACTTTGCAATGAAAAGTTAAACAATCTATGAGACAAGTTCCAAGATATCAACTTTGTCAAAGGACAAACCCTCAGCTTAAAGTATATTTCAAATCATCCAAGAATGTCAACTTCATAATATTTAGTTCCAAGGAGCAGAGTTGGAATTTAAAGTAGGCCTAAAGTCCATGCCCTTAACTATTCTGTTTATTTCCTCTGTATTAAAGGAAAGAAGCCAGCTACAGTGGCACATGCCTACAGCCCCAGCTACTTGGGAGGCTAAGGCAGGAGAATCACTTGAACCCAGGAGTCTGAGACCATCCTCGGCAATATAGCAAGACCCCATCTGTAATATAAATTGTAAAATAAACTAATAAATAAATAAAAGAGCCCATTTTGTCACAGTGCCAGATTCTAAACTATACCACCACAAGCAATTCTTTCTTTTCAGAAAGGGATTCTGAGAGAGTTAAGCAATATTAACAACAGAAATGCCAGAAAAGCACAAGTGGTGTGAGTGAAATAAAAGATTCTTAAAGGGTCAGGCTGGGTAAATGAAGGACGAAAGAGTTACACAGACTAAAAATATTTCTAGACTGTGTTCATATATGTTTACTCTAATAGTATTAAAACTACCTTAGTGTTAAGCCTAGCACTTCTGAATCCAACAATCAATCATACAGTCCTATAAATGCAACAGAAGAATGCCTTTTTTCGGTAGCAATACAGAATGCATCTATGAATACAGATTAAAGCAGGGCTCCATGGCTCAGCCTGTAATCCCGCGCCTTTGGGAGGCTGAGGTGAGTGGATTGCCAGGGCCTGCGGGTTCGAGACCTGCCTGGGCAACTTGGCGAGACCTCATCTCTACAATAAATCAAAAATTAGCCAGGCATGGTAGCATCCGCCTGTAGTTCCAGCTACTTGGAAGGCTGAAGTGAAAAGATTGCCAGAGGCCAGCAGGTCGAGGCTGTGGTGGCCGGGAGCGGCCACTGCACTCCAGTCTGGGTGACAGAGTGAGACTCCAACTCAAAAAAAAAAAAAAAGAAAAAAAAGAAAACAGATTAAGTTACAGCTGAAGATGTGATTTATTCTTGGTCAGATGATATAAAGAATCATTGGCTTGGAGACTAGTTTTAGAGATGACTTCATATTTTCCTGGTACTGTACATTCATATTAAATTACATCTAATTTAGTAGAATTACTCAGTGAAAGAAATCAGTAGGGTGAAAGCATCTCACAATTCTTCTGTTACAGAGTTGAGAGAACCACAATCCCAGATATCCAAGAAAAATCAAACAGTTAAACCTTTCTTATAAACCAGGCTTGGTGGCTCAGACTGTAATCCTGCGCTTTGGGAGGCTGAGGTGAGTGGATTTCCTGAGCCCGTGGGTTCGAGACCCGCCTGGGCAACTTGGCGACACCTCATCTCTACAATAAAATAAAAAAAAGACAGGCGCAGGCATGGTAGCGCGCGCCTGTAGTTCCAGCTACTTGGAAGGCTGAGGCAGAAGGATCGTCAGAGCCCAGCAGGTCGAGACTGCGGTGGCCGGGAGCGGCCACTGCACTCCAGTCTGGGCGCCAGAGTGAGACTCAACTCAAAAAACAAAAAAAAAACAAAAAAAACCCCTTTCTTATAAAGAACCAAGTTACCAAATGAGATCTACAAAAAGTACAGGGAATCATACTCACTCCAGTGGCTCTTCGTTTCTTTCTAATACTCTGGCCATCATTTTGTTCAGCACCAGAAGTATAGCTACTATCTGTGGCCGCATCAGCTAAACTGGAGATAGCAAGGGCTGAGGATGCATTTGATGACAAAGAGTTTCCTTCTCCATTACTCTCCTGGGTGTTCTGATTATCTGAAGGTGGTGAAGACCTCTCCTGGTTGTTGAGATCTTTTGAAGAATGCACCAAAGGTATTATGCGGTCAGAGGGTAATTGTGCACTATGTCGCCTTTGAGTAGCAACATTTTCAGCCCTTTCACCCGTTCTGAGGGAGGTGGCCAGCGGTGTCACTTCCTGTTTAAGATGCGTGGTTATTTTTTGACTCTGTGCAGCCCTCAACGAGTTAGTAGGTGAAACCATCTGCTGGGGCTCATTTTCTTTGCCTGTACCTTCCTCACTGAAGAAGCTATACACAGAAGGAGCCCTGTCCATGATCACACTGCTCTCAGAAAGGCTTCGCTTTCTTGCCAACCCAGGGGATGAAGAAATGGGAACACTTTCCCACTGGAATCCTTCTAGACTGGACAGATTAGGTTCCCCTTCCAAATCCAAGACCTCTTGTTCATTTTGAACCAGAGGTACCATTTCTATGCCAAACCTAAGGAAAGAAAGAAAAAACAAAAACAAAAATCAGACACGATTGAAGGGACACCAACTTAATATGCCAAGTTCTGTTAAGCTGAGGTTACAAAAACGAGCAAGATGGTTTCTGCCCTCATGGAGCTCATAGTCCAATAAGCACTGCATATAAAGAGTAAATGTATTATGACATGACAAGTACTAGAATGGCAATTTGTATAAAGCTATAAGAATATATGTGAGGCTGGGCTTGGTGGCTCAGCCTGTAATCCCATGCCTTTGGGAGGCTGAGGTGAGTGGATTGCCTGAGCCTGTGGGTTCGAGACCCACCTGGACAACTTGGCAAGACCTCATCTCTACAATAAATCAAAAAATCAGCCGAGTGTGGTAGCGCGTGCCTGTAGTTCCAGTTACTTGGAAGGCTGAGGCGGAAGAATCGCCGGAGCCCAGCAGGTCAAGTCTGCGGTGGCCGCGAGCGGCCATTGCACTCCAGTCTGGGCAACAGAGTGATACTCCAACTCAAAAAAAAAAAAAAAAAAAAAAAAAAGAATATATGTGGCCAGGCATGGTGGCTCACACCTGTAAACCCAGCACTTTGGGAGGCAGAGGCGAAAGAACTGCCTGAGCTCAGGGGTTTGAGACCAGCCCGAGTAACATGGCAAGGTCTCATCTCTACAGTAAAATCAAAAAATTAGCTGTATGGTTCCAGCTACTTGGAAAGCTGAGGCGGAAGGATCACCTGAGTCCAGCAGGTCAAGGCTGCAGTGGCCATGAGTATGCCACTGTACTCCAGTCTGGATGACAGAGTGAGACTCTGACTCAAAAAAGAATAAAAGAATATATGTAAGGGAGAAAAAAAATGAGTTTTACTTCAAATGGAGCTCTAAATCTGCAAAAGTAAACATAACATATAACTTTAAAAGCAAACAAACCAAAAAAATTTTTATTGAGCATTTACAAGTGTCAGTTCTATGCTAAGAGCATTATACTTAAAATCCTAAGTACTGCTAACAAGGTGAAGGAAAGCAAAAGGGGCAACATAAATCCATTATCTCAACAAAGAAGTACCCCCAACACCTGGAGGGCTGTGTATTATAATGCAGCAGAATTATGATTTTCAAGTACCAAGCCTATGTTGAATACTGCTTTACCATTCAGAGAAGCCTAGTACCTCCACATAAGATGAACGGCCAAAATATTACAAATGTGCTTAAGAGAATGTATTTTGTGATCATAAATATAATGCCCAGAGTATATAGAAAGATTCTAAGTAAAAGGTAATGAAAACAATTATACCTAAAAGCTGTACCACTCACACCAAAATTAAAATCTATAAAGACACAGATTTATAGACACACATTTTTATACTGTCACTTTCTAGGCCCTATAAACCAAAGTGATAGATTTCTGATTATTTTGTTCTATATCCCCATCTTGTTTCTCAAGTAGGTGTGCTTCCATTTTAACCATATTCTCTGATAGAAAATGCTTTATTCCATCTGTCAGAGTAGCAGTCACTGATATTAAATCAGACATTTACAATGGACATTTTGGCAAACATTTAATTAAATGGAACAAGCAGAATTCTTTTGACTGGGTCAAAGGGTAACTTTAAAAGGAAGTGAGGAAAAAACAAAACAAAACAGATACTTAAAAGAGGCACACACACCTGGGTAAGCCTTTGCCTAGCTCTTGCTTTTTCTTGGTTACTTGCTGAATGACCTGTTCCCAGTTGACATTTCTCCGGGATGCATTTAGAATCTGTCGTAGGGTTGGCTTAAGCCCAGACTCCTTCTCTGTCTCACTCTTTCGATGACCACTAATATTGCGAATGCGACGAGCACTATTGAGGTTTGGCTCAGGAAGGTTTGCTCCAGTTTTGCTCTTCAAACTAATATGCCGGGTTAGATCCCTCTGGAGTGAGGCAGGAAAGCCAAGCTTACTCAGTTCAGGCAGGAGAGGGCCTGGGGGCTGACTGATATCGCTTTTTTGAAGTTCTGCATCCAAGCTTGTACTCTCAAAGCCTTCTGCTTCATAAGATACATGAGATTTAACAGGGTCATCAACCTGTGCCCCTTCTAGAGAGGTTTTTAAGTCTAGCAATAAGTCAGGGTTTGGACTGGCTACAGATGTCATTTGTAACTCAGACTCCTTCTGGTGAACTGTGGAATTACATGGGGAAGTGGATAGTTTTCTAGCAGTTTTCAGGATTTGATCATCGCCTTCCTTCTCATCAGCAGTATGAGTGCTGCAGGATAAAAATTCTGTGGTTGCAGAATCTAGGGTTCTAATTTTTGTTCCATGCTTTTCTGTGTCAGATATCTCTCCATCACTTTCATCTTCTAGTGCGTGTACTTGAAACTCAATTTTCAAAGATCCTTTTTCAGATTCTTCTACATTCCTACTTGCTTTTGCATAGTTCCTGGTCCTTTTAGAAGTGCTAAGAAGTGGATTTTGCAATGACTCTTGACACTGTAGCACCTCTCTGGCTTTTTGTAACGTGTCATTTAAATGATCATCAGATTCCTTTTGAGTGTCAAAAGAACTTTTACTCCCTTTTAAAACACGAGGACATGAACTACGCGATTTGCATATGTAAGAAGAACTATGGTTATCTTCCATGGTAAGTTTCTTGAAGGTATCTGAGTGTTCACCAGGGAAAAAAGAATTGCTTTTTGTGTTTTTTGAGGAATTCTTTGAATCTTGCTTTTGCGGAAATGATTTTGTGGCTGGAATTGGAAGAAGTGGGGATTTCAATGAGGGCATTTTATTTGAGTTATGGTCTTGTTCAGGTTTTCCTCTACTGGGGCAATTTCTCGCTCTCTCATAGAGAGCAGCACAGTCAGAAATGGCTTTGTGATGAAGAGATCCAGTATGTATTTCTTTTTGTGTTTTCAATGTTGGGGAATTATTTGTTTCATTAGTTTGGGATTCTTGTGTTCCCACAGTAATCAAGCTAAAATCAAAGAAAGGCTTATCTATCATTTCTGATTTGTTACCAGTGACTTCTTTCAATCCTGACTGTAAATCCAAAGTCTTCTGGGAAGGATAAGGAGTCCAACGACGGGGCTTTTCCCTTGTCACATTGCTATTCTTTCCATTAATTTTGGAAGCTGCAGTGTCAGTTGGTTTAGTGGTTTGGCTTTCCGGCTGCTCAAAATTGAAGTCAAGTAAGCCTTCTGAAGGAAATGTATCACTTATAAATCCTTCAGAAGGACCTCTATATGTGGCAACTGTACCAACTTTGTCATTTTCTTGCCTCTGCCAATTATATCTCTCTTGATTGTATTTGCTTGACTTATTAGATTTCTTGTTCCATAGCATAGTCATGTCTTCCATTTGACAGTTAGAATTTCTGTTTCTGCCTGGTTGAAATTTGTCTCCGGGGCCACTGTAATTCCAACTATTTGTACTACGTACACTGGATTTCCAGTTTCCGTTACTGTTGTTCATATGCCAACTGGAAAAGCCACCTGTTCCTTCAGAATGCCAACTGGGATTCCTTCCTGAACCATTATGATTCCAATCTACCTTTCCACTGTTTGAATGCCAACCACCTCCAGAATTACTATGGTTGTGAAACCAAGTTGAGGAGCCTCCTGCAACACCCTTATGCCACCCAGAACATCCTCTTGGCCCACCGCTTTTCCTCAAAGAATGTGGAAAGCTGTTTTTTCTAGTATTATTAAAGCCATCTTTTTCCCATTTCCAATCCCGCTGTGGAGGTCCACGATGATGCCATGCTGGCTGGCTGTAACTCTCTCTGTCTTGGTAAGGAATTCTGTCTTCTCGTCTCCACTGGGGTCGTCTCTCATCAGAGTTTGTTTCTTGGTTGCTATTGGAAGGTTCATCTTGTCTGGAAGGAAAACAGTTTTTCATTAGTGATTTAGAGGAATTCTCAATGCTTACTTTAAAGTCATAACCTGCCGGGCTCGGTGGCTCAGCTTGTAATCCCAGTGCTTTGGGAGGCCGAGGTGAGCGGATTGCCTGAGCCCGCGGGTTCGAGACCCACCTGGGCAACTTGGCGAGACCTCATCTCTACAGTAAATCAAAAATTAGCCAGGCGTGGTAGCATGCGCCTATAGTTCCAGCTACTTGGAAGGCTGAGGCGGAAGGATCGCCGGAACCCAGAAGGTCAAGGCTGCGGTGGCTGGGAGCGGCCACTGCACTCCAGTCTGGGTGACAGAGTGAGATTCCAACTCAAAAAATAAATAAATAAATAAAGTCATAACCCACCAAACATCCCCTTTACTTTCCTCCCCTGTTAGAGTATATAACAGAATCTATTTTTGTTTCTAATTGCGGGTGCTTTCACTTTTTTTTCTTTTTTAAGAGACAGAATCTTGCTCTGTTGCCCAGGCTGAAGTGCAGCAGCATGATCATAGCTCACTGCAGCCTCGACTTCCCAGGCTCAAGCAATCCTCCTGCCTCAACCTCCCAAGTAGTTAAGACTACAGGCAGGAGCCACCACACCCAACTAATTTTTTAAATTTCATTTTTGTCAAGATGGGGTCTCACTATGTTGCCCAGGCTAGTCTCAAATTCCTGGCTTCAAGTAATCCTCCAGCCTTAGCCTCTCAAAGTGCTGGGATTATAGGTGTGAGCCACCTCGCCCAGTCTGTTTCCATATCTTTAAATGATATACTCAAATTTTTAATTTCTCAGGTTATTAACTTAAAAATTAAACAGCATCTTACTTCTCCAATCACCCAGAAATATTAAAAATTTGAAACATTTATATTTCCCTCCCTTTCTTGGTTCTGTTTTTCTTGACATGCTCTGGAATTTTGTCCCTCTCATTCAGTTATTATTTGTACATTGTACAGATTTTTCAAAATAAGACCAATTATATCATATAGTTATGGTTAGTTAACAGAATCAATACAATTTTATGTTCACCTGCCCTTAATACCATTCTTTTTCCAGTTGTAGGTCCTTTCTGAAAAAAACAGTTTCTTAACCTATTTTTAAAAGGTTATACCTTGCATGGTTATTTTCATTAATAAACACTTTATAAAGCACCCATTAAATGACTGTGAGTGGTACAAAAACTTTTACATATAATTCCTACTCATGAAAGGCTCAGAATATAGCTAAGGAAATAAGTAAGCAGTAAAATAGCACATACCAAACAAGTAGTAGCCACTGTAAGTGCTATAAGGAGCTCCATGAGCTAGAAGTTTTTATAAAGAAGCTACAGCTGTTTGAACTATTCATGTTAGACAAGGAGTCCACAGAAACGTGAATAAATTTAAGAAAACATCATAGTAATAGATGCAAAAATCATTTTCTTCTACCAGCTGCCTATGGTGTGCATGGCATGGTGCTAGTATGTATAGCTACTCAAAATACTGAGTAACACTAGTTAAAATTTACTGAGTACCTACTAAGTGTCAAGAATTTAATGATAAGCATTTTATATAAATTATCTCATTTAATTTTCACAGGATCCCTGATATAAGAACTCAAGTATATAAAAAAAATTTTTTTCACAATCCTGAGGCAAGTATTCTTATTATTCCTACTTCTTAGATGAGAAAACGAAGCTTAGAATAAGATAGCCAGAAAGTGGTAGAGCAGAGATTTAAACTTTGGCAGTCTGACTCCAGAGCCTATATTCCTAACTAGTAAGCCTTGATATAATGAAAATCCCAAACCAAACTTTCTGGAGTTCCTGCATCTGAACTTGACTTACATCTTAAACTTTGTATTAACTTTAATTGGCTTCAAAAGCTTCTAATGTCTATAATATTTTAGATACAAATTGGAACGTATACTTTTGTCATAAGAAGGAATTAAAAATTTACCTTTCGCTCATGGATGAGAAACAAAAAAAAAGTTAATTTATCTGAAAGTTCAAACATCCACTCACATTATAAATTACAACCATTTCTGGATGGGAGACCCTAAATCCCCAAGTAACAAGTGTTATTACATTCACTAGCAGTAATTCTTTTTTTGAGTTGGAGTCTCACTCTGTCGCCCAGACTGGAGCGCAGTGGCCGCTCCCGGCCACAGCAGCCTCGAACTGCTGGGCTCCGGCGATCCTTCCGCCTCAGCCTTCCAAGTAGCCGGAATTACAGGCATGCGCTACCACGCCCAGCTGATTTTTTAATTTATTGTAGAGATGAGGTCTCGCTGCCCAGGCACGTCTCGAACCCGCGGGCTCAGGCAATCCACTCATCTCAGCCTCCCAAAGGCGCGGGATTACAAACTGAGCCACGGAGCCCGGCTAGCAGTAATTCTTATAACCACTAACCAAATTGCTTTTCTCTTCTGATTCTAAGCAATATGCAACATTTGACATCCAAGGGGAACCATTGACTCAGGTATACTAATGTGATCAAAAATGTAAGGAGAACTAGGGAATAAATCATTTACAAAGCAGAATTCCTAGATTATCATGAATTGGCTAGATCCAGGAGATAACGGTATTCAGCTAAACCCACAATCAAGAAAGAACAATCTAAGTCAAAAATTCATGAAGGAGCTGGCTGCAGTGGCTCACGCCTATAATCCCAGCATTTTGGGAGGCAGAGGCAAGAGGACTGCCTGAGCTCAGAGGTTCGACCAGGCTGAGCAACATGATGAGACCTCGTCTCTACAATAACATTGAAAAATTAGCTGGATGTGGTGGAGCATGCCTGTGGTTCCAGTTACTCGGAAGGCTAACGCAGAAGGATCACCTGAGCCCAGCAGGTCGAGGCTATGGTGGCCATGAACGTGCCACTGCACTCCAGCCTGGATGACAGAGTGAGACTCTGACTCAAAAAAAAAAAAAAAAAAATTTGATGAAGAAAAAAAGAAAAAAAAAAAAGGCTCATGGAGAAATAAGTAGATTATTTTATATACAGGTCACCAAGGAGGCATATCAGAAAAATCAAAGAATAGTAACTATGATCTGAATGTCCAATATACTGAGAAGCTCTTTTACCGTCTGACTTAAATGTTTATTTATTTATACAAATAAGCTAAGAATGGAAGCCAGGCTTGGTGGCTCAGCTTGTAATCCCGGGCCTTGGGAGGCTGAGGTGAGTGGATTGCCTGAGCCTGCGGGTTCGAGACCCGCCTGGGCAACTTGGCAAGACCTCATCTCTACAATAAGTCAAAAAATAGCCGGGCGTGGTAGTGCGTGCCTGAAGTTCCAGCTACTTGGAAGGTTGAGGCGGAAGGATCATCAAAGCCCAGCAGGTCAAGGCTGCGGTAGCCGGAGCGACCACTGCACTCCAGTCTGGGTGACAGAGATTCCAACTCAAAAAAAAAAAAAGCTAAGAATGGCACTAGTGTATAAAGAACAAAACAGAAGTTAGTTTCTAGAGGCTCCAACTCCCTAAAAAAGGAGAAAGCATAAGGTGCAACTAAAAGTAATGGAAACATCATCGAAAGAACTCAGTAAGTCGGGCTTGGTGGCTCAGCCTGTAATCCCGTGCCTATGGGAGGCTGAGGTGAGTGGATTGCCTGAGTCCGCGGGTTCGAGACCCACCTGGGCAACTTGGCGAGACCTCATCTCTACAATAAAGCAAAAATTAGCCAGGCGTGGTAGCACACGCCTATAGTTCCAGCTACTTGGAAGGCTGAGGAGGAAGGATCGCCAGAGCCCAGCAGGTCGAGGCTGCAGCGGCCGGGAGCAGCCACTGCACTCCAGTCTGGGCGACAGAGTGAGACTCCAACTCAAAAAAAAAAAAAAGAACCTTGTTGCTAAATGTTGAGGGTTCCTTATCCGAAATGCTTGGGACCAGAAGTTTTTTTTTTTTCTTTTTCTTTTTTTTCCTCCAATCTGACTTTAGGTGAAAAGAAGTGTTTCAGATTTCAAAATTTTTTGGATTTTGGAATACTTACATATACATAATGAGATATACAATATTTTGGGAATAAGACCCAAGTCTCAACACAAAATTCATTTATACACCTTACACACATGGTCTGAAGGTAAATTTATACAACATTTAAAATAATTTTGTTATTTTGTTATAAAATTAAATGGGATCAGGTGTGGAATTTTCCATTTGTGGCATGACGTTGGCATCCAAAAAGTTTTAGATTTTGGAGCATTTCAGATTTTCAAATTAGCAATGCTCAACCTATATTGATATTTTAAGACTAAGAAAGTCTCCTTCAGGGACCTGTTCAAAAAATGTTAAACATATAGAGTAACATCTATTTCCTTTTTATAGTCAAGCCTCTAACTAAGAAGGAAATGCAGACCAGGTACCTATAACCAGTATTCAAGAAGGATCTTAAATTTTTATTTTAGAATTTGAAATGTTTCTCATCACATCCTAGGACTTGAAAAACTACCCTAAAAAAAAGAAAAAGTACCCCATCTCATAATTGATTCTCTTTCACTCATATCTGAAAATTTCTACCTTATTAATTAAACTATTTTTAAACAATTTTATAATTAAGCTCTTTAAACCACATATCAGTAAGGTGAAAACATAAATGTTTAATATCTCAATGGATAAATGTAGGCATGAAATTATACAGTGCAAGCTAAAAAACGTATATTGTTTGAATAAACCTGACACATGATCAAATTTAAAATAAAAATTTATATTTAATAAATATTCATAGAGTGAACCAAGTACTTTGGTAGTCACTGGGGATTCAAAGACAAAGAAATAAGTCACATTTGGCAGACGCATCATGTTAATTAACACCAGGCAAAAAACTGTTCCTAAGGGATGTTATTTGGGCAATAAGAGATACTATATAATTTATGAAACTTTAACACTTTTCCACTAGAAAATTTGAACACCAAATAAAAATAACTTATTGGTATCTAATAATTGGATACATGGATACCAATAAAAACAGTTCTAAATATAGTTGCCAACATGGTAAAATTTTCAGATATGTAGTTATAGCTAGCATGTGTAGGGATAAAACTGAGTTTTTTGTTCTTTAAGCAGATAGTACAGTAGTTTAAGCATTCCATTGCCCTTTTATTCATAAGACAACAACCTCAAACTAAACTTTATAACTAAGATAACTTTAAATGCTATAGGCTGAAAAGTACAAAAATGAAAAATATATACTCTGTTCTATTACAGATAAGCTTTTTAAAAAATCAAAATCCTTACTTACCGACTTTGTTCTTTCCTTTGTTTTATTAACTGAACGAGTTCCTTGTCAAAATAATCTTCTTCCTCTTCCTCTCCCTTTCCATCATCTTCTCTTTCCTGGGCATCGACGTTATCTTTGTGCAACTGGCCAGAAATGTGCTTTGCATATGCGGAAAGACCCACTTCTGTAACCCCGCACACTCGGCACTCATGACTACTGTCCCTAGGAAAAGAGGGAGATGAGGGACATTCAATTCTCCCCACTGGCATGGCACACTCACCAGGTCTGTTATAGTTTCCTCTGAAAGACACTGTACACTATGGCACAGCGAAAAATTAGTGCTAATCAATCTCAATGCTCCTTTCATCACTTTGAATAAGTTTGTTCGTAAGTTTCTTTTGAAATGAATTTAAGATTCTTTTCCAGCAATCAAGAGGCAATGCACTTCAGATTAATATAGTTTAGGAGGAGAAATCTTCTTGAGTTGCTGTACTTAAAATCTTGCCAGAGGAAACATGGTGAAAGGGGAGGCAGGGCAGGGGGCTCAGAGCAAACAGAAGTTGCTCTGAAGCACACCCATGGTGCCAGCTGCACTCAGAAAGCCTGGTGACAGCACTTACATTTAATCTCCGGTCTAGAGCTTTCTTCCAGTGAAAGTTAAGGGGTGGAGAAAAGAGTAGGCGGCGCAACCAATCCCAACCCGGTAACGAAATCGGAACAGCTGGAGCTCGGCCTGGAATGTGAAGATTCCGGACCCAGGGCAAATGATAGAAGTAGTCCAAGCAAACTTTTTTGGTCTGGATGATACATGTGATCTACATTCTGCTTCAGAAGGTCTTATTTTAAAGAGATTGGAAAGCATTTCAGTTGTAGGAGGTTAACAGCTGTGCTAGGCAAATGTTTTTTCTCAAGTTTCAGAAAAATGCTACAGTTCAGAGAAGCAAAACCAAGTTTTTAGTTAAACTGGGCAGACTTTTTTATTTTATTTTGCAAACTTAATGGTAAATTTCATACTTAACCAGTCTTAAGAAGCCATAGTCTTCTCTTTTTTCTTTCTTTTCTTCTTCTTCTTCTTCTTTTTTTTTTTCTTAATAGAGATGGTGTCTCACTATGTTGCCCCGGCTCGTCTCAAACTCTCAGTCTCAAGTAATGCTCCTGCTTTGGCCTCCCAAAATGCTGGGATTACAGATCCCACTACCTTGCCTGGCCCAGAAGCCAGAGTCCTACATCAGTGTCCAGAGCTGCAGCAGATCAATAATTTAACTACTTTTCAGCTTCCAGAAATCCTTTGGTCAGCTGTTTATGCAGTCATTTATGAGAAACATCTGAACACCATGGTTACAAGATAGCAGTATCCATTCAGTAACCCAAATTGGCTTAACTGTGTATCATGTGTCTTGGGTTTATACTAGTTATATTTTTGTACTTCCTATGCCAATCTATTAAAAAAATCAACACAAAAAGACATGTTGTCTTCGGCCAGACAGAAACACACATGCACACGAGCACCTCTGCTCCATCTTTCCTTCACATATACCTAACAAGACACTGGCAGAATTTAAATCAATTAATCAGAAGAGATGCTCAAAACTAGGCATTTCATTTACTAGAAAATGGTTTCTGTTACAGATCACTTGAATGCTCATTCCAAAAAGAAAAAAACCTTATTGAGTAACTACTAAATTCGAAACCTCATGCTAAGTATATAGTCCTGTTGTCCAGAGTGACAAAGTTTAAACACTCAAACAATGCCAGGGAAGTTTAAAAAAAACAACATTGCTTATTACTTTGTAAGAATCACGGAGAACACCTCAGAAAAATGGAGAAAATTTAGAAGTTTTTGCCTTTATATTTTCACTCTGCAACCTCAAACACTGACATTTTATTTTTTGTTTGTTTTTTTTTTGAGTTGGCGACTCAGTCTGTCACCCAAGCTGGAGTGCAGGGCATGATAATGGTGACCACAGACTCAACCTGCTGTGCTCAGATGATCCTTCTGCCTCAGTCTTCCAAGTAGCTGGAACCACAGGAGCACGCCATATGCCTGGCTAATTTTTTTTTTTTTTGAGTTGGAGTCTCACTCTGTCGCCCAGACTGGAGTGCAGTGGCCGCTTCCGGCCACCGCAGCCTCGACCTGCTGGGCTCCGGCGATCCTTCCGCCTTAGCCTTCCAAGTAGCCGAAATTACAGGCATGCGCTACCACGTCCAGCTGATTTTTTGATTTATTGTAGAGATGAGGTCTCGCTGCCCAGGCGGGTCTTGAACCCACGGACTCAGGCAATCCACTCACCTCAGTCTCCCAAAGTCGGGATTACAGGCTGAGCCACCGAGCCCGGCTTAATTTTTTTTTTTAATTGTAGAGATGAGGTCTCACTAAGTTGCCCAGGCTGGTCTTGAATCCGTGGGCTCAGGCAATCCTCTCGTCTCCACCTCCCAAAGGGCTAGGATTACAGGCTTGAGCCACTGTGCCCAGCTGAAAAGGTATTTTTAAATAAAGTCCCTAATTTTACTATTATTTCTAAAATGCAGAGAATTTTTCTCATGTTCAAGCCACCAAAATCCCTCTCTCGGCAGAGCATGGTGGCTCACACATGTAATGTCCCAGCAATTTGAGAGGCCAAGGCAGGAAGATTACCTGAGCCCAGGAGTTCAAGATCAACCTAATCAAAATAGTAAGACCTTGTCTTTACAAAAAAAAAAGTTTTAAATTAGTCGAGTATGGTGGTGCACACCTGTAGTCCCAGATACTTGAGAGGCTGAGGCAGAAGGATCACCTGAGCCCAAGAGGTAAAGGCTGTGGTGAGCCGTGATCACACTACCACACTCCAGCCTGGGTGACTGTCACCCAGTCAATGAGACTCTGACTCAAAAACAAAAAAATTAAATAAATTTTTAAAAATTCCTCTCTTTTAAAAAAACAACTGAGCCAGGTTCGGTGGCTCAACCTTTAATCCCATGCCTTTGGGAGGCTGAGGTGAGTGGATTGCCTGAGCCCACGGGTTTGAGACCCGCCTGGGCAGGTGAGACCTCATCTCTACAATAAATCAAAAAATTAGCCGGGCGTGGTAGCGCACGCCTGTAATTTCGGCTACTCGGAAGGCTGAGGCGGAAGGATCGCCAGAGCCCAGCAGGTCGAGGCTGCAGTGGCCGGGAGCAGCCACTGCACTCCAGTCCAGGCGACAGAGCAAGACTCCAACTCAAAAACAAACAACAACAACAAAAAAACTGGAAGCCCACACTGATTTTTTGAACTATTAAGTAATGTAGTATAAAGTAGGCAGAATTTAAACTCTGTTAAAAACAAACATCCATAATCATAAACCAACATACTGTGCAACCCTCAAAGCACAAGCATATGTTGGATACTTAACATTCAAACACAGATTTTTTAGAAAACATTTTGCTTTCGTTGTGAGAAAGAATATAATCACAGTTCCAAAGTTATGAGATAGAGAAACACATCAGAGACCCTGCCCAGAAGGGGACAGACAATAAAAGTTAATACTAAAAGTGATAAACAAAAAAATTTTTTAAAGAGCTGGGCATGGTGGCTCATGCCTGTAATCTCAGCACTTTGGGAGACACAAGCAAGAAGACTGCCTGATTCCACAGGTTCGAGACCAGCCTGGGCAACTTGGCAAGACCTCGTCTCTACAATAAACCAAAAAATTAGTCGGGTGTGGGGGTGCATGCATGCCTCTACTTCCAGCTACTTGGAAGGTTGAGGCGGAAGGACCACATAAGTCCAGCAGGTAGAGGCTGCGGTAGTCGTGAGTGTGCCACTGCACTTCAGCCCGGGCAACAAGAGTGAGACTCCTACTCAAAATAAATAAATAAGTAAATTTTAAAAAACAACAACATTTTTCTTATAAATGAAATGTAGTTTTAAAAAGACAAACTTTACAAGAAACTTTGAAAAATGAGAATCCACATTTATGCAGAGAAAGAAGATAGTAGTACAACCACATCTGCTGAAAATTCAAATATCTCTGGTCTATACACAACAGGCATCCATGTTTCCACATATGGTATTTGGGAAATCACATATTTTAAAAAGTTAACAGCAAATTAATAATGATTTAATAATGCTACTTTCTAGTTATTTATCAATAACTAGCTAAAATATTTATTACTCTGTGTAAATGCCTTACTGCTTTACTTCTTGGCTAACAAAGGCAGTAATTTTCTCAGGGCATTTAAGAGAGCCTAAATTAGCTTCATCCTGTTACCACACAGTTTCCTCTCATGTGTGAAAGGCAAAGTCTTAAGATATTCTCTCCATAAGCTTTTCTTTATTAAGCTTGCTCTAACTGCTCAACAACAGCTGCTTGATAAATAAAGATTTGTGCCTTTTTAATAGCCTCTATCTGAAGGTACTACTCACAGACCACACATCTGAGTAAGTATGTCAGGGAAAAAAAATAGGGAAATGCTCCAAATATCCACAGTTGTGAACCAAATAAGGCCAGTTACTTGCTACTCATTTATGTGTGCATTCAAAGCCTAAAAAATAAGTACTTGACAGTCCTTAACCAGATCATAACCAAAAATTGTAGATACAATTATAAACAGAAACAAAGTCTTAACATCAGAAAGTCAGTAATTAAACATGAAATCCAGAGGAAATAACCACAAACTGAGGATAATAAGGAAAAGGAATAATGACTGATGACATTTGTCCCTATGGTACAAACTAGTGATGACTCTTTGTCCCTAACGGTAAATACTAGTCGGGCTCGGTGGCTCAGCCTGTAATCCCGCGCTTTGGGAGGCTGAGGTGAGTGGATTGCCTGAGCCCGCGGGTTCGAGACCTGCCTGGGCAACTTGGCGAGACCTCATCTCTACAATGAATTAAAAATTAGCTGGACGTGGTAGCACATGCCTGTAGTTCCAGCTACTTGGAAGGCTGAGGTGGAAGGATCGCCGGAGCCCAGCAGGTCGAGGCTGCGGTGGCCGGGAGCGGCCACTGCACTCCAGTCTGGGCGACAGAGTGAGACTCCAACTCAAAAAAAACCCAAACAAAACAATAATGATTTTATAAGCTGTTTTATCTTAGTACATGCCTGCCTTCTTCCTTATACGTAACATAATTTGTTACAGGCCAGGAAACCATATGAAACTTATTAGAACTGTATCGAACATGAGTAAATAAGTACTAAAGTGCTTTCCTCTAGATGAGTTTGAGTGCTAAAGCTGACATTTATATTGGCAGCTCAGAGAGGCTTTGAAGGCTTTCTTCCTAATTATTTGACTATGCTCCATATAATTGGAAATGGTAAATAAAATCTTCATGGCACAGTGAAGTTACGGACTGGGGTAGAGGTAGAAACAAGTGACAGAACAATACATACAATGAACAATACTATTCAGTTATCTCAAGACAAAACAAAATATGTGTGTCTATAAATAAAAATCTATACAGATACACAGAAAAAAGGTCTGGGTAGGATATACATCAAACCTACTCAAACTGTTGACTCTTCTATAAATTCTTTTAGAGGAGGTAGGGGGAGGAGATTTTACTTCTTTAAATTTTTTAAAACTTTTTATGATTCTGTACTGATTATAAACACAAATCTTAATGTGATCAAACTTGGTTTTTAAAATGCTTTAAATGGTTGATTAGTGTCTGTGAATTAAACAAGGTATTAATCTTGGGATGCAATGGGCTTCTTTCCTATTGACTAGATTTACTGATCTCACTTGTTTGGTTTAACAAATGTAGTTCATATGAAAAAGGTGGCAGGTAAGTAGCCCAAGATAACTCATTCACAATTGTTGATGTGAATTTCCGTGATTCCAAATTCTGTTCCTGGTTGCTGCTGATGTGAATTTACATCTATGCAAATTCTGTTTCTGAATAATATACATATGGTTTATAATTCAAATAAAAATACAAAGTACAGAATGCTAGTAAGAGTGGTGTCTGAGGCAAATACTGGATATGTCTGCAACTTTCAGATGTATTATGAAAAAGGCGACAATTTAGAAAAGATCATTTCGCTTGTGCTTAATGACAGAAGTTTGTGGCAACGAACTTCAGATTTTTTTTATTTTCACCTGCTTTCAATATTAGGAAAGTGAAAAATTTGCCAATCACAAATGTGAGAAGGAACTCCAGAAGGAAGTTTGTTAAAATGGGATTTTTAAGTAATTAAAATAATCCACAAATAATCAAAAGTTGACTGTATTTCATAGGTTTTTCAATGCTAATGAGTTAGAGATCATATACCTGGGGTACCAAAAAATGTCCACACATTTTAAGAGATGTTATCTATGTTTTACGTTTAGTTCACTGTAACCAGAAGTGTCTGGGTGCTGATGGTAACCACTTTGAGCACTTCTTGTAATTAAAAGTGACTTACATTCATCTATAATTTTTTTTTTTTTTGAGTCGGAGTCTCACTCTGTCACCCAGACTGGAGTGCAGTGGCCGCTCCTGCAGCCTCGACCTTCTGGGCTCAGGCGATCCTTCCACCTCAGCCTTCCGAGTAGCTGGAACTACAGGCGCGTGCTACCACACCCAGCTAATTTTTGATTTATTGTAGAGATGAGGTCTCGTCAAGTTGCCTAGGCGGGTCTCGAACCCGCAGGCTCAGGCAATTCAGTCACCTTGGCCTCCCAAAGTGCTGGGATTACAGGCTGAGCCACCGAGCCCGGCCTCATCTACAATTTTAATACAGATTTTTCCTTCCTTAAAATGTGCAAAAATTTTTTGGCACCCTCTGTATATTCAAGGTATTATAGTAATGAACCCCCACACTAAATCTGAGTGAAAGCCTCTTTTATATTGCTGCTAAAAGCTAACCTTCACATAGACTAGGGGCATGAGAAAATTCCACTAACAGGCTAAGGAGATGTTGAAACTTTAATAACACGCTAATTTGCCCACACAATCTAAAACTGCCAAAGTTAAAATACAAATAATTTCAAATAACCTCAGTTGGCATCCTAACCAAAACTTGTAACTTTTATTCATGGAATAAGATGTAATTCATATTTCTCAGGTTCCTAATGTTTCTCAATCTATCCTGTTTCCAAACTTCAAATTCATAGACGCCAAAAAACATCAAAAAAGGAACTACAGATGGACAAAAAGACATGGAATATACACACATGCTATATTTCATTTTCTAAAAGTGTTTACTACTAGACTTTCTTTCCTTAAAGATCTTAAGCTTTAAGTCACAAATTAGCATTCTTAAATACACTTAAGATTTGTACTTCAATTTTGTTTAAACCAATGAGACTCAGTGCTATTTAGCAGACTTTGGACTTCTCAGACAATTCCAGCAACACTAAAGGTTTATGACATGCAATAACTTATAACACTGCTGAAGCAAAAATATGAAATGTCCTAGCTGCAAGGCTGGTGTGTAGGAATGAGAATGCTTACTAATGAGAGAGCTAGCTCATTCCAATTCACCTTTGTTGTTCTATTTGCTAGAGCTGCTGTGAATTTGACTCATATAAGATGCCCAAAGATATGAAGGTGTCCGTTTCGAATGCAAAAAACCTACTGTACTTGTTATTAATTCTAAAAGATTGTTCAATGTCGTAAGACAACATTCATGTATGATGGATTACTACAAAATAAGGTGGCAGGCATCATCACACTCAGATCCCCCCCCCATTCACAAATTTATGGATGAGCGTCGTTCCCATACCTGCCCTTCAGGTTCTCAAGTTCCCTGTGATGCAACATGCTCCGCATGTGTTCGTCCATCTCCTTCAAAATTAAAGAAAGCAGATTAAACTAAGCGGTATTGCTTGAAAGAAATTCCTCTGCTGCTAGTCAATCAACATGCAGGGCTCAATTTTTTGTTTATTCTTCTCAATTCAATATTGACATGAGTTCTTTATTAAATAATTCTTTGGCTGTTTTTTCAAATATATTTCAATTTTAAATAAAAGAAATTCTTAGAAAGACATGTAAGTAGCTTTCCAAAAAGATTAGAAAGTATTGTCTTCAAAAGGCTGAAGGCTTAAGAATAACCTATGTTAAATTCTATCCCATTATAAATAATTTACTAAAGTTTATTTTTTTTTTTTATTTTTTTTTTTTTTTGAGTTGGAGTCTCACTCTGTTGCCCAGACTGGAGTGCAGTGGCCGCTCCTGGCCACCGAAGCCTCGACCTGCTGGGCTCCGGAGATCCTTCCACCTCAGCCTTCCGAGTAGCCGGAATTACAGGCGCGTGCTACCACGCCCGGCTAATTTTTTGATTTATTGTAGAGAGGAGGTCGCGCCTGCCCAGGCGGGTCTCGAACCCGTGGGCTCTGGCAATCCACTCACTTCAGTCTCCCAAAGGCGCGGGATTACAGGCTGAGCCACCGAGCCTGGCTTAAAGTTTATTTAAAAAGAAAACACTGGCTGGGCTCTGTGGCTCAGCCTGTAATTCCAGCACTTTGGAAGGCTGAGGCAAGTGGATTGCCTGAGCCCGCAGGTTCGAGACCCGCCTGGGCAACTTGGCAAGACTTTGTCTCTACAATAAATCAAAAATTAGCCGGGCATGGTAGTGCACGCCTGTAGTTCCGGCTTCTTGGAAGGCTGAGCTGGAATGATTGTCAGAGCCCAGCAGGTCAAGGTTGTGGTGGCCGGAAGCATGCCACTGCACTCCAGTCTGGGCAACAGAATGAGACTCCAATTCAAAAAAGCAAACATTTTCAAATCATTTAACTTTTCAACTAGCTGGCTACTTTTATCCATAATTTTTCCCTACTTAACTGTGAGTTTCTCAAGAGTAAGCTACAAACTCCTACTCACATCTTGGACAGGGCCTGACATACAATGGTCAGTAAAAATTGTTGAGTGAATATAGACAGATACAACAATTCTAGATAAGAGCTACAAATACAACAGAGCCTCTCCGTGGTAGATTAGAACATTTTAAAGAATATTTTTAACACTGCAGCTCAATCATTCCTTTATCTTCACTCCCCACCCCCTATATTCCCAATTGATTTGTTTGGTTCCAATGAAAAGTATGGAGCCAGGCTCGGTGGCTCAGCCTGTAATCCCATGCCTTGGGAGGCTGAGGTGAGTGGATTGCCTGAGTCCGCGGGTTCGAGACCCGCCTGGGCAACTTGGTGAGACCTCATCTCTACAATAAATCAAAAAATTAGCCAGGTGTGGTAGCGCGCGCCTGTAGTTCCAGCTACTTGGAAGGCTGAGGCAGAAGGATCGCCGGAACCCAGCAGGTCAAGGCTGTGGTGGCCAGGAGCAGCCACTGCACTCTAGTCTGGGCAACAGAGTGAGACTCCAACTCAAAAAACAAAAACAAAACAAAACAAAACAAAACAAAAACAAATGAAAAGCATGAACATTTATTTACTAGGTTCTCCACTTCCCCTCATCCTACACTTAGTGAAAAAATAAAATAAAATCTGTGGAAAAGCTGCCATTTAAAAACATGCAAACATGTGCGCGCGCACACACACACACACACACACACACACACACACACACACGTCAAAAAGCTGTAAATGTCTATTCCTTTGCCACTATAAGGAATATACAGCTGGGCACGGTGACTCACACCAGTAATCCCAGCACTTTGGGAGGTGGATATGAACGGATTGCCTGAGCCAGGGGTTCAAGACCAGCCTGGGCAACTTGGCGAGACCTTGTCTCTACAATAAATAAAAAAATTAGCCAGTCATGATGGCGTGTACCTGTAATTCCAGCTACTTGGAAGGCTGCAGAGATTATCTAAACCCAGCAAGTCAAGGCTGCAGTGGCTGTAAATGTGCCACTGTATCCCAGCCTGGGCAACAGTGTGAGACTCCTACTCAAATAAATTTAATAAATAAATAAATATTAAAGTATATACAGCCAGCATGCTATAATTAGAGAATGGCTGTTTACATGAATAATAATAAAGGATTATGACTACTGTTGAATGTGCCTATTTACTGTGCCCTGTGTCAAGTGCCTCATTTTCTCACTTGAATCACAAAATACTGCTGAGGAATTATTATTAACTTCATAATGACATACGGCAGTAGGGGAATTAGCTAGTTCATTCACCAAGCATTTATTAAGTGTTGTGGCTGGGTGCGGTGGCTCACACCTGTAATCCTAGCACTTAGGGAGGCAGAGGTGAGAGGACTGCCTGAGCCCGCACGTTCGAAACCAGACTGGGAAACTTGATGAGACTTCGTCTTTACAATAAATCAAAAAAATTAGCTGGGCGTGGTGATGTACACCTATAATTTCAGCTACTTGGAAGGTAGAGGTGGAAGGATCACCTGGGCCCAGCAGGTTGAGGCTGTGGTGGCTGTGAGCAGTGTGCTACTGTACTCCAGCCTAGGTGACAAAGTGAGACTCCCACTCAAAAAAAAAAAGGGTTTGTTATGTGCCAAGTACAGAGCTAGGCATTGAAGGAGTATGTGTGAAAAAGTTCACAGTCATGCCCTATCAGAGTCAGGTGGTCAAAATGGAACTCAAACCCAAATCTCATACCAAAGTCAGTATTTCAAACACCATGTCACACTGCAAGCATCTAGTGCAATGAGATTTTTCATTATATACAGTTCATTTGTCATAAACAGTACAATGGGCCAGGCATGGTGGGTCAGCCTATAATCTCAGCACTTTAGGAGGTGAGAGGATTGCCTGAAACCAGGGGTTCAAGACAAGCCTGGGCAACTTGGTGAGACCTCATCTCTACAATAAATCACCAAAAACTAGCCAGGCATGGTGGCATGCACCTGTAGTTCCAGCTACTTGGAAGGCTGAGGCAGAAGGATCACCTGAGCCCTGTAGGTCAAGGCTGCAGTGGCCATGAGCAAGCCACTGCACTCCAGCTTAGGTGACAAGAGTGAGACTCCAATTAAAAAAAAAATAGTACAATGACACAACAACCCATTAGTACTATAAGTTTTACTACAGTATGATAAGCAGGATCCTGATTCAAAACATTTCCTTTAAATGGCAATTTTACAGAAGATGACCATTATTTCCTTCCTATCTCTAAAATACTTCATATAGAGAGAGTAGGTTTATACATGATCCCTTCTCATATAGCTGATTGATCACTAACCACAATACCTGCTGTCCAGTTAGTGACAAAATATAGGGGAAAAAGTCCATAAATATACAACACCTTCTCAAGTCCCTATGCTTGTTATTCAATTTTTCCTCCATTAAGATTCTTACCAATATGCCAAATCCCCCTTACATGAGCTAAACTTAAGTGGGTTCTGTTCCTTGCAACAAAACCATTCATGACCAAAACAGTATTCACTGAAATAGTTTATTCTCTTATATAATAACTGATTTTATATTTATTATAAAAATGTTATTTAGGCCCGGCTCGGTGGCTCAGCCTGTAATCCCAGTGCTTTGGGAGGCCAAGGTCAGTGAATTGCCTGAGTCTATGGGTTCGAGACCTGCCCGGGCAACTTGGCGAGATCTCATCTCTACAATAAATCAAAAATTAGCCGGGCGTGGTAGCACGAGCCTGAAGTTCCAGCTACTTGGAAGGTTGAGGTGGAAGGATCACCGGAGCCCAGCAGGTTAAGGCTGCGGTGGCCGGGAGTGTGCTACTGCACTCCAGTCTGGACGATGGAGTGAGACTCCCAACTCAAAAAAAAAAAAAAAATGTTATTCAAAACTAGCTTTAAGCTGGGCTCGGTGGCTCAGCCTATAATCTCCCGCCTTTGGGAGGCTGAGGTGAGTGGACTGCCTGAGCCCGCAGGTTCGAGACCCACCTGGGCAACTTGGTGAGACCTCATCTCTACTATAAATCAAAAATTAGCCGGGCGTGGTAGCGCATGCTTGTAGTTCTGGCTACTTGGAAGGCTGAGGTGGAAGGATCGCCGGAACCCAGCAGGTCGAGGCTGCAGTGGCCGCTCCCAGAGTGGCTGCACTCCAGTCTGGGCAACAGAGTGAGACTCCAACTCAAAAAAAAAAAACCAAAAAACAACAACTAGCTTTAATGTGACTTTTGGTTCCCTAAAACACTTGATTAATCTTTTCCTATACATGCAAAATCCTTTCCTATCCTGCTCCAAGGAATGAGTGCAAATAGTGAGACAACTGAGCTTTCAAAATAATTAGACAACAGTCATAGGATTCAGGTAATAGCCTCAAATGCATACCATATCAGACAGAACTTCACTTCTTAGTTCTTTGTATATTAGTCAATATAATGTTTCTAAAGGCTGGGTGGTGGCAGCGGGGTTCATGGTTAAATAATTCGGAAAACACTGAGTATTGTAAGACATATACATCTTTTTTTTAACTCTAGGGCTTCTCAGTCTTCCATGTGTTAATGGGCATCAAGTTACTCAGGGATACAGTATGCAGCTTTTCCCCCATACCCAAGTCTTCTTAGAACCTTTTCTCCTCTACAACGTATTTGGAGAAACCAAAGTTACACTGGCTTGGGAAACTAGAGGAGGGCAAGCTTCAACATAAACTATTCATAGTCCTAGTTAAAAATAAGTGTCAGGCCGGGCTTGGTGGCTCAGCCTATAATCCCAACACTTTGGGAGGCCGAGGCAAGTGGATTGCCTGAGTCTGCAGGTTCGAGACCAACCTAGGCACCTTGGCGAGACCTCGTCTCTACAATACATCAAAAATTAGCCACGCGTGGTAGCATGCAGTTATAGTTCCGGCTACTTGGAAGCCTGAGGCAGAAGGAGCACCAGAGCCCAGCAGGTGGATACTGGGGTGGCCATGTGTGTGCCACTGCACTCCAGCCTAGGTGACAGAGTGAGACTCCAACTCAAAAAAAAGAAGTATCAGCATTATCCCTTCCAACTAACCCAGTCTGTTACTTTTCTAATGCATATTGCTCACTTAAAGCAGGCATTTCCTTGCTTAAAAATCTATAATCGGATTTCCCTAAGGCAGGAGATAACTCCAGTCCTTGATTTGATTTCATTATGATCATGGAAAAGTGTGAAGAGATGAAAACATATTTTAAGCCAGAGTAGAAAAAATGCCAAGAAGATTTTAAATGGTAAAATCATAATATCACAGGATGGGGCTGCTACTCCATGAAAGTCTGAAATCACATCTCTAAGTAGCATCAGCCTATGATCTTACATCTTTTCCCCATCTCCCTTCAATCTGAAAGTAGTCATAAGAATTCTGACTTACTGATAATTTATATAAACTCAACTGTCTTCACTTAAATTACAAATGATAGAGCTGCTATTCCCAAGATCAGATGAGTCTTCTTTCCAGTTCCTAGAACTGTCATGTTCCATTCCACCTCTGTGTCTTTGTACATGTTGCTCTCCTACTAAAATATCTCTTTCCGTCAGGCTCGGTGGCTCAGCCTGTAATCCCGCGTCTGTGGGAGGCTGAGGTGAGTGGATTCCCTGAGCCCGCGGGTTTGAGACCTGCCTGGGCAGCAAGACCTCATCTCTACAATAAATCAAAAAATCAGCTAGGCGTGGTAGCGTATGCCTGTAATTCCGGTTACTTGGAAGGCTGAGGCAGAAGGATCGCCGGAGCCCAGCAGGTCGAGGCTGCGGTGGCCGGGAGCGGCCACTGCACTCCAGTCTGGGCGACAGAGTGAGACTCCAACTAAAAAAAAAAAAAAAAAAAAAAAAAAAAAACTCTTTCCCATTCTCTTAAACCATCTTACTTATAGACATCTTTTAAGTTCACTGCTTCCACTCAGATTTCCCTGGCTAGCCTAGTCTGTCATCTCCCTAGCTCTCTGAATTTCCAATGACAATCAAGAACATCTTTGGGTTTTTTTTGGTTGGAGTCTCACTCCGTTGCCCAGGCTGGAGTGCTGTAGCATGCTCACAGCCACCATAGCCTCAACCTGCTGGGCTCAGGCGATCCTTCCGCCTCAGCCTTTCAAGTAGCTGGAACCATAGGTGCACACCACCACACTCGGCTAATTTTTTGATTTATTGTAGAGATGAGGTCTCACCATGTTGCCTAGTCTGGTCTCAAATCCCCTGGGCTCAGGCAATCCCTTGCTTCAGACTCTCAAAGTACTAGGATTACAGGTGTGAGACACCATGGCCAGCCTAAAGCAGCACTACTTTGAAAGCAAATGACAAAGGCAAGAAAAGGCAAAAAGTGAGACAAATTATGACCACTTTCCCTAAAGCATAGGTATATTCTTTTAGTTCTTAAAAAAAAAAAAACAAACACACACACACATTTTTTTTTTTCTTTGAGCAACATCCCCACCTTGTGGACATCTGGGACACCGTTAATACAATTTCTGCTGTGTGCATTTTGCACAAGCATAGGCACAGACAGAATGCAGGTACATATAATAAATGCTATATCCTTAGCTAATGGTTTTAAAATCTCAGAAAGTAGTATAACTTCATAACCTTTGGCTTTTAAGGTATTTTCTCTAGAACTGGTTGCTAACTGAATTTCTCTATATCATCTACTAATTTTAAGTTTCCTCAAATTCTGGATAGAAGTTTCTAATACAGTTACTGCAATGAGACCACGTGGTTTAGGAAAGAAGCATAAGACATTGTTAAAAGCTTTGACCCATCTATCAGTAATATATGTCTCTTTAAAAATAGTCATCAAGCCTCAGACTCTCCCTCTTCCATTTATTACCTTTTTTGAGCCGTACACAATGTGGCACAATATGCATTTTCGTTCTCGTACCATAGTGACCAGATCTGAAGCACTCAACTTCACACCTGAAAATGAGGAAGTAACATTTAGTAAACATTTTTTCCCAAATAGTTTCTTAAGCTCTTATTAGCACAGCCAAATTTACAAGTCTTGAATCATTCTCACCACCACCCTGTTCCTCCCCCAGTCTTCCCATCTCTGTAATTGGAAATGCCAACTTTCCTATGCCTAGGGTAATTGGAAATGCCAACTTTCCTAATGCCTGGGTTTGGGAATCATCCTTGATCCCTCTTTCTCACCCAATATTCACTTTCATCAATAAATCTTGTCAATTCTATTCTGAAGTATATCCAAACGCCAACCACTTCTTACCACGTAGCGCATCTATAATCTCTCATATGGCATTACCTTACTGATCTGACTTGCTAATAGTTTTCTTGTCCTCTTATAGTCCATTCTCAAAACAGCAGCCAAGATTCTCAGAACGGTATTATTTTAAAATTTAAGTTAGAACATAAACAGGTTGAATATCCTAAACCCCAAAATTTTAAATCTGAAATGCTCCAAGATCTGAAATTTTCTGAGTGCCAATATGACACTCAAAGGAAATGCTTATTGGAGCATTTCAAATTTTAGATTTTTAGACTTGAAATGCTTAGCTAGTAGGTATAATGCAAATATTCCCAAATCTGAAATCTGCAATACTTTTGGTCCCAGGCGTTAAGATATACTAAATCTGTACACAATTTTTCTGCTCAGAATCTTCCAATGGCTTCCATCTCACAGAAACCCAGTCCTTGCCATGGCTACAAAATCTGTTTCTTACTTCCTCTCTGACTTGTGTATTACTACTCTCCTTCTATCATTCCATCCAGTCACATTGCCTTCCTTGCCATTCCTTGATCATACCACGAATTCTCCCACCTTGGGGCTTGGAAATTTGCTGTTATCTCTACCTGGAATACTCTTCCTTAAGATGTCCTTATGGTTCTCATGGTTCACTCTCTCATTTCCACCAGGAATCTAAAATGTTGCCTTGAGCCAGGCTCGGTGGCTCAGCCTGTAATCCTGTGCCTTTGGGAGGCTGAGGTGAGTGGATTGCCTGAGCCCACGGGTTCGAGACCCACCTGGGCAACTTGGTGAGACCTCATCTCTACAATAAATCAAAAATCAGCCGGGCGTGGTAGCGCGCGCCTGTAATTCCGGCTACTCGGAAGGATGAGGCAGAAGGATCGCTGGAGCCCAGCAGGTCGAGGTTGCAGTGGCCAGGAGTGGCTACTGCGCTCCAGTCTGGGTGACAGAGTGAGACTCCAACTCAAAAAAAAAAAAAAGTAAAAAATAAAAAAAATAAAATGTTGTCTTGTAAAGGAGGTCTTGCCTGGCCTTGCATATAAAACTGTTCTTTCTGATACACACTCCCCCCCACCCCACATCCAGTCCCTCCATTCTCCCATTAACCTGCTTAATGTTTTTTTAATTTGAGTTGGAGTCTCACTCTGTCACCCAGGCTGGAGTGAAGTGGCATGCTCACGGCCACTGCAGTTTCGGACAGGGATCCTTCCGCCTCAGTCTCCCAACTAGCTGGAACTACAGGAACGCGCCACCACACCTGGCTAATTTTTTGATTTATTGTAGAAACGAGTTCTCGCCAAGTTACCCGGGCTGGTCTTGAACCCCTGGACTCAAGCAATCCTCTCGCCTCCACCTCTCAAAGTGCTGGGAATACAGGTGTGAGACACCACGTCTGGCTCTTAATGCTTTTTTTAATAGCACTGTGGTAGACCATGTTTCCACAGAAGCCCCCAACAGTATCTCCTATTCCATGTGTTCTTTTACAACAGGATCTTGCCACGTGCAATCAGTTTGCCTTCCATGTGAACTATTTTGGTCAATAAAATGTGGCAGAAGTGTCACTATATAACTTTTGAGCTAGGTTTTCAAAAATCTGCACCTTCTGCCTCTGCCCACTTATCACATTCCCTCTTGGAATCTAGCCACCATGCCCAGAAGCTAAACCTACAGGGAAAGGCCAAGTGGAAGAGAACTGACCAGTACCCAAACAACCAGGACCAACTGACAGCCATGAGTGAACCGTCTTGGGGGTTCCAGGTTCAACAAGAGATCTCAAGTGATACCAACAGATGAACCCCAGATAAGCCCTTTTCAGCCCACAGACTTTTGAGAAAAAATAAAATAGCTGCCAATAAATTTTAGAAAAGTTTATGATGAAACAGTTTGTGAAGAGATATCTGAAACAAGCACCTTTCACCACCTGACACAATATACATTTGTTATTCTCTATCTCCCTCAATTAAAATTTAGGTTCCTGACGGGCGCAGTGGCTTACGCCTATAATCCTAGCACTTTGGGAGGCTGAGGTGAGAGGACTGCTCGAGCCCACGGGTGCAAGACCAGTCTGGACAACTTGGCAAGACTTCATCTCTACAATAAATCAAAAAAATTAGCCGGACATGGTGGCATGTGCCTATAGTTCCAAATACTTGGAAGGCTGAGACAGAAGGATCGTCTGAGCCTAGCAGGTCGAGGCTGCAGTGGCTGGGAGCGTGCCACTGCCCTCCAGCCTGGGTGACAGAGTGAGACTCCAACTCAAAAAAAATTATAATACATAAATAAATTTTTAAATAAATAAATAAAATTTAGGTTCCTTACATGGCTTGAGGCAGAAGAAAAAAAATTTCAGTTCCTTAAGAATAAGAACTTTTAGCCGGGTTTGGTGGCTCAGCCTGTAATCCCAGCACTTTGGGAGGCTGAGGTGAGTAAATTGCCTGAGCCTGCGGGTTCGAGACCCGCCTGGGCAACTTGGCAAGACTGCATCTCTACAACAAATCAAAAATTAGCCGGGCGTGGCAGCACGCGCCTGTAGTTCCATCTACTTGGAATGCTGAGGTAGAAGGATCGCCGGAGTCCAGCAGGTCGAGGCTGCGGTGGCCGGGAGTGTGCCACTGCACTCCAGTCTGGACGACAGGGTGAGACTCCAACTCATAAATAAACAAACAAAAAAAGAATAAGAACTTCAACAAGGGTACCTGCATAACCAACATTTGTATACCTAACCCTGAATTGTACCCAACATCTTTATAATAATTAAAAAAAAAAAAATAAGGACTTAAGCCCAATGCGATGGTTCACACCTATAATTCCAGCACTTTGGGAGGCCACGGTTAGAGGATTTGCCTGAGCCCACGGGTTCAAGACCAGCCTGGGCAACTTGACAAGACCTCATCTCTACAATAAATAAAAAAAATTAGCTGGGTGTGGTGGCACATGCCTGTAGTTCCAGCTACTTGGAAGACTGAGGCTGAAGGATAGCCTGAACCCAGTAGGTCGAGGCTGCAGTGGCCGTGAACATGCCACTGCATTCCAGCCTGGGCAATAGAGCGAGACTCCAACTCAAAAAAAAAAAAAAAGCACACAAAGAACAATGACTTTGTATATTTTCTTCATAGTATATTTCTGGCATTTAGAACAGTGTCTGGCATAAGCAATCCAAACTATTTGTTGAACTATTCCAAATGTAACTATGTATCTTAAGTTAGTAAATGTGAACTGAAGCTGGGTAAAAACTGGGCTTTGGGCCAGGCTCGGTGGCTCAACCTGCAATCCCAGCACTTTGGGAGGCCAAGGTGAATGGACTGCCTGAGCCCGTGGGTCCGAGACCCGCCCGGGCAACTTGGCGAGACCTCATCTCTACAATTAATAAAAAATTAGCTAGGTGTGGTAGTGCACGCCTGTAGTTCCAGCTACTCAGAAGGCTGAGGCGGAAGGATCGCTGGAGCCCAGCAGGTCGAGGCTGTGGTAGCCGGGAGCATGCCACTGCACTCCAATCTGGGCAACAGAGTGAGACTCCAACTCAAACAAACAAACAAAAAAACTGGGCTTTGGAATAAGACCGAAAGGTTTTCTATTTTACAGTCCTCTAGCACTAGCATACTTTCCTCTTGAGTTCTTGCTAGAGATGTTATACATGAAAATTTAAATACACTTCCCAAGCAGCACTGTTTTTCCCTCTACACGGTAAAATGAGGCTCAAATAGATGTATCTGCTTCTTCACTTTCCTCATGAATATGGGGTTCACTCCTTAGATCTTAAAACTGACATGATGATGTTATAAGCTACCCTAGCTTAATCTATAACTCCTAGACGATAAGGCAGAAGGACCAATGAAAGAGGCCTTAAGGTTTGCCACTCTCCTGATCACTTAGCAGTTTTCTTACTGCCGCAACCCACTTCATAACACTACTGAATGGCTAAATAATTTTATTCAATAATAAGGTCCAAAACACCAAAATAGATTATAGGGTAAAAATTTGGACATTTGAGAAAGGTGAATGAATGCCAATTAGCTACCAAAACAAAGAAGTTTACCTTTACAGATAGGTACAGTATTAATTACACTTTCAATATTACCATCAATTTTCTAAATCTCAAAATTAACATAAATCACTTTGTTGTTAAGTGTTATAGCATATTTATTATTTTAATTTCCTTATACCTTAACAGTTACTTCAACTTTAATTACTACCTACATGTATTATTTTGTGATTTCATTCAACAAACACTTATTAAGCATCAAGCACTATTATTTTTACTTCATGTTTTTAGGGATAGGATCTTGCTTTGTTGCCCAGGCTGGGGTGCAGTTATGTAATCACAGCTCACTGCAGCCGTGAACTTCTGGGCTCAAGCAATCCTCCTGTTTCAGCCTCCCAAATAGCTGAGATCACAAGCACAAGCCACCGCGTATCGCTAACACTCAGCTCTCACTATTCTAATGGTTGGGGAAACTGATAAAGAAGATATGTCCAGAAATATTTCAAATTCTGCTTCAGAGTATTAACCATCAAAGCAAAGCAGGAGCAAAAGCTTAGAAGCAATAAAGTCAATGAAAAAGTATGATTTTCTGGCACAAACAGCAGCAGTTACTATGGATTTTATATATTTACTCAGTTGAGAATTAAGCACCAAAATATAAGCTGTGTTTCCATTTAACAAAGCCAAAAACATTAACCCCTAGTAAATGGAAAAAGAAATAGTCACAGGCTGGGCACGGTGGCTCATGTTTGCAATCCCAGCAATTTGGGAGGATGAGGCAGGAAGATCACTTGTACCAAGGAGTTTGAGACCAGCCCGAGCAATATAGTGAGACCTCATCTACAAAAAAATTAGAAAGAAAAAAAATTAGCTGACAGTGGTGGCAAAGACATGTAGCTCCAGCTACTTGGGAGGCTAAAGCAGAAGGATCACCTGAACCCAGAAATTCAAGGCTGCAGTGAGCTATGATCTTGTCACTGCATCCCAGCCTGGGTGACAGAGTGAGATCTTGACTCAAATGAATAAATAAATAAAGTCATACAGTATAATAAAAATATTCTATATTCATATTTTAACCTAAGACTTCCTCTTTTTTGTTTTTTCCATTCACAAGCTCCATGTTTCTAATCTGCATGTATTAAGAACATTCATGTTTACTTTCCCTTTTTTTTTAAGTTGAAGTCTCACTGTGTCACCCATGTTGGAATGCAGTGGCACACTCACAGCCTCGACCTGCTGGGCTCAGGCAATCTTCCTGCCTCAGCCTTCCAAGTAGATGGAACTACAGGCGCACACTACCATGCCCGGCTAACTTTTTAAAATTTATTGCAGAGATGAGGTCTCACCAAGTTGCCCAGGTTGGTCCTGAACCCCTGGGCTGAGGCAATCCTCTCGCCTCAGCCTCCCCAAATGCTAGGATTACAGGCTTCAGTCACTGTGCCCGGCCTTTTCATTTTCTTAAAAAAAAAAAAAAAAAGGTGGCTCATGCCTGTAATCCCAGCACTTTGGGAGGCTGTGGCAAGTGGATTGCTTAAGCCCTGGAGTTCAAGACCAGTTGAGGCAAAATAGCAAGACTTCATTTCTACAAAAAAATTAAAAAATTAGCCAGGCATGGTGTCATGTGCCTGTAGCCTGCTGAGGTAGAAGGATCGCCTGAGCCCAGGAGGTCAAGGCTGCCATGAGCTGTGATGGTGGCAGAGTAAGACCCCAACTCAGAAAAAAGAAAAAAAAAACCTAGCAGGGTACAGTGGCTCACGCCTGTAAGCCCAGCACTTTCGGAGGCAGAGGCGATAGCACTGCCTAAGCTCAGGGGTTCAAGACAGTCTGAACAACAGGGCAAGACCTCATCTTCACAATAAATTATAAAAGTACCTGGGTATGGTGGTACATGCTTGGGGTTCTAGCTACTTGTAAGGCTAAGGTGGAAAGATCACCTGAGCCCAGCAAGTCAAGGCTGTGGTGGTCATGAGTGTGCCACTGCACTCCAGTCTGGGTGACAGAGTGAGACTCCAACTCAAAACAAACAAACAAACAAAAAAAGTGCAACTGCTGAAAAGTATTCAGTCAATAAGGAAGATCTTCCCAACACTTTGGGAGGCTGAAGCAAGTGGACTGCCTGAGTCCGCGGGTTCAAGACCCACCAGGGCAACTTGGCGGACCTCGCCTCTACAACAAATCAAAAAAAATTAGCCAGGCGTGATAGTGTGCGCCTGTAGTTCCAGCTACTTGGAAGGCTGAGGCAGAAGGATCGCAGGAGCCCAGCAGGTCAAGGCTGCAGTGGTCGTGAGCATGCCACTGCCCTCCAGAGTGAGATTCCAACTCAAAAAAAAAAAAAAAAAAAAAAAGGAAGACCTACTATTTAAATACTGCATTGATATGATTCCAGCCAAAGATAAAGTCACTTGTGTTATCTTTAAGTTCAGTAAATAGGGCCGGACACGGTGGTTCAAGCCAGTAATCCCAGCACTTTGGGAGGCTGAGAAGAGAGGACTGCCTAAGCCCAGGAGTTCGAGACCAGCCTGGGCAGCTTGGTGAAACCTTGTCTCCACAATAAATCAAAAAAGTTAGCCAGGCATGGTGGCGCACTCCTATAGTACCAGCTACTTGGAAGGTTGATGCAACAGGATGGCCTAAGCCCAGCAGGTCAAGGCTGCGGTGGCCATGAGCATGCCACTCTACTCCAGCCTGGGTGACAGAGTGAAACTTCAACTCAAAATAAAAAATAAAAAAAAGTGCCAGACTCGGTGGCTCAGCCTGTAACCCTAGCACTTTGGGAGGCCTAGGCAAGTGGATTGCCTGAGCCCATGAGTTCGAGACCAGCCCTGGCAACTTGGCAAGACCTCATCTCTACAATAAATCAAAAATTAGCCTGGTGTCGTAGCATGCCTCTGTAGTTCCAGCTACTTGGAAGGCTGAGGTGAAAGGATAACTGGAGCACAGAAGGTTGGCACTGAGGTGGCCATGAGCGTGTGTACCACTGCACTCCAGCCTGGGCGACAGAGTGAGACTCTGACTCAAAAAAATAATAAATAATAAACAGAAATAATAAATTCAGTAAATACATAAATTCCATTAAGCTTTCTGACATACTAAAATTAGCTCATAGCAATCTAGATGGAAACTATTGCTCTTTTTAAAGGCTTTGGCAAAGATTAGAAGCCAAGGAAATACAAACCATCCAAGGTAACTGAGAAGAAATAAAAGTACAGTATGCATTTCAAAATTATTCACAATTTCCCCCAGACCAATTAAATACATACACTATGAAATGCTTCAACTTGTCCCCAAATTACTGAGAAGTATCTGTGATTATTTGTAAAACCTAATATCCTAAAAACCCTGTAAAAGGCACTTTTTGTCAACATCCTAATTACTATTCTGTCAGTACCATCCTCCCTAGGCAAAACAATACCATGTCTGATTCTTTTCTTTCAGACTCTCATACTTAGTCACCAAGGCACCCACCACCAGTCAAGGAAATGGATAGGGCAGATTACAGCCTTACTCTCTAACTCACAATTATACCTAGTGTTAGGTTCCAATTCCTTATTCAATTCTGGAACTTGGCAAGCATTAAGCCCTAGAGGAAAAATAATCCAGAAAGTAACTGGGATAACACAGGTCTTAATAAGGGAATAAAAATACTAGCAAAAGTTATCATAAGGCTGGGCACTACGGTTCATGTCTGTAATCCCAGCACTTTGGGAGGCTGAAGTGAGAAGATTGCCAGAGCCCACGGGTTCAAGACCAGACTAGGTAATTTCCCTCACTGTTCACTGCTGTCCTAAAATCCTGTGCCTTCCTTATAGCACTAATCACAAATGTGACTATTTCTGAGGTAGGCAGTAAAGCAACAAAATTTTATCCGACCCCATACCCTATTTTTTCCCCTAAAATATTTTATTATGGAAAGTTTTACTCATACATGAAAATAGTATTATTGTAACATTCCCCAGTAGACCCATCAGTCAACTTCCCCGATTATCACTATACAATTTTTTTATTCAAAGGTATTTTACACCCCTTTTTGGTAAATATTTTATAATGACCTACTTGTCCTTTCTGAAATAAAAGTCAGAGCTACTGTAATTCACCTACACATGTAAATTTTAAAAATCAATATAATATGCTAGCCGGGGTCGGTGGCTCAGTCTGTAATCCCAGCACTTTGGGAGGCTGAAGTGAATGGATTGCCTGAGCCCGCAGGTTTGAGACCTGCCTGGGCAACTTGGTGAGACCTCATCTCTACAATAATAATTAAAAAAAAAAAACTAGCCAGGCATGGTAGCATGCGCCTGTAATTTCAGCTACTTGGAAGGCTGAGGTGGAAGGATCACTGGAGCCCAGCAGTAGAGGCTGAGGTGGCCGGGAGCGGCCACTGCACTCCAGTCTGGGCGACAGAGTGAGACTCCAACTCAAAAAATAAAAAATAAAAATAAAATAAAATAGTAACAATAATAATAATGTGCTAATACAATTAAAAGAAAAATTAAAGAAAAGTGATTTATCAAGAAATATGTAATTTAGTATATAAATGCTTAGCCATGCCTCTACCAGGAGACATAAAACTATGAATGTGACAACTACAAGAACAAATTAATATACATTAAGTATGTTATACTGCTGATAAAAATACCATGTATAGCATTGCGACCTGTGATGATTTTCCAAATAGTGACTAACTCTTGATAATCTTTCCAAATGAAAACAAGCATATTCCTTTGACTCACATGATAACTATGCTTCATGCAAAAAATACTGTGTGTTATACATAAAACAAACTTAGTTTTAGGCTCAGATAATTAGAAACAGATTTTTCAGGCTGGGTGTGGTGGCTCACGTCTATAATCCCAGCACTTTGGGACGCTGAGGTGAGAGAACTGCCTGAGCCCATGGGCTTGAGATCAGCCTGGGCAACTTGGTGAGACCTTGTCTCTACAATAAATCAAAAAATTAGCCAGGCATGGTGGCGTGTGCCTGTAGTTCCAGCTACTTGGAAGGCAGAGGCGGAAGAATCACCTGAGCCCAGCAGATCAAGGCTGTGGTGGTTGTGAGCATGTCACTGCACTCCAGTCTGGGCAACAGAGTGAGATTCCAACTCAAAAAGAAAATAAATAGATTTTTCAACTGCACGCACATCTTCTGGAACATGAGAAAGTGATGCAGGATTTATTTTTTGTTTTTGAGTTGGAGTCTCACTCTGTCATCCAGCCTGGAGTGCAGTGGCACACTAAGGGCTACCGCAGTCTCAACCTGCTGGACTCAGGGGATCCTTCTGCCTCAGCCTTCCAAGTAGCTGGAAGTACAGGCATGAACCACCACAACCAGCTAATTTTTTTATTTATTGTAGAGAGGTGGTCTCACCAAGTTGTCCAGTCTGGTGTAGCACCCCTGAGCTCAGGCAATCCACTCACCTCTACCTCCCAAAGTGTTGAGATTACAGGCTTGAGCCACCATGCCCAGCTGTGATACAAGATTTAAATGTTCTCACCACAAAAAAATTATGTGAGGTAATACAAATATTAATTAGCTCAATCTATTCATTCCACAGTGTAGAGCAGGTGCTTCAGTAACACTGTTTAGTTTAATGTCATTTTGTTATAATGTTGATAAGGGAAAAAAACTAGATGCCCAGCTGGGGCCACTATCCATGCGAGTTTACATTCTTCCCATGCCCGCATGGGCTTAATCCAGGACATTCTGGTTTCCTCCAGCATCCCAAAGATATGCTTATTAGGTGAACTAGCATGTCTAAACTGTCCTAGTCAGAGCAGGTATGGGTGAGTGTGTGAGCACACCTGGCAATGGAATGATGTCCTGTCCATGGTGGGTATCCAACTTGTACCCTGAGCTGCTGAGATAGGCTCTTGCCACCTGAAGCTCTTAAGTGGAATAAGCTGGCTGGAAAGTGAGTGAATGAATATAAATTACTGTAAAACAAAAATTTGTAAAGTATACGATAATCATGCCAATGCATGACAATAAACAATGGGATATGAAAACACTCAGTGAGCCATCATATCTGCTACTGTTTGTTTTTGAACTGTTTGGTGGTAAGGAGATATTTCTGAAAATTTTCACTTTGCAGTTACTTATTCCACCTCGGCTATGACCACGGTTACTCACTGATGCACCAAAAATTGGGTATGTATTTTACTAGGTTTTATTATTCTTCCTGAAATATATATGTAGTTCACATTTATTTGAATATTTAGTATTAGAAGTGTTTTGGATCTCTGCTTAGAAGTTTGGTGATGTTTTTTGTAACCAAAAATATGAACTTAACTCTTGTTTATATCAATTAGCCTATGGTAAAATTAGTCTTGGCATATGTCATTTAATTTAAAGTCAGTTTCCAAGAACTTATCAACAACGTTAAGTGAGGATTTACTGTATACATATTTCAAAGCATCCTGTTATACACAGTAAAATATATACTATTTTTATTTGAATTTTTTTTTAAGTCAGGGTCTCATTCTGTCACCCAGGCTGGAGAGCACCTCAACCTCCTGGTCTTAGGCAATCCTTCTACCTCAGTCTCCTAAGTAGCTGGGACTACAGGTATGTGCCATAATGCCCAGCTAATTTTTGTATTGTTTTGTAGAGACATGGTCTAGCTGTGTTGCTCAGGCTAGTCTTAAAATCCTGGGCTCAGTCAGGCTCGGTGGCTCACCCTGTAATCCCGCGCCTTGGGAGGTGAGTGGATTGCCTGAGCCCGCGCATTCGAGATCCACCTGGGCAACTTGGCGAGACCTCATCTCTACAATAAATCAAAAAATTAGCTGGGCGTGGTAGCGTGCGCCTGTAATTCCAGCTACTTGGAAAGCTGAGGTGGACGGATCGCCGGAGCCGCAGTAGGTCGAGGCTGCAGTGCCCGGTAGTGGCCACTGCACTCCAGTCTGGGTGACAGAATGAGACTCCAATCAAAAAAAAAAAAAAAATCCTGGGCTCAAGCAATTCTCTCACCTCGGCCTCCCTAAGTGCTGGGATTACAGGTGAGAGTCACCATGCTCAGTCTGCCAATTTTTAAATTAATTTTTTAAAAAAGAAAGTGACCAGGCTCGGTGGCTCAGCCTGTAAACCCAGCGCTTTGGGAGACCGAGGCAAGTGGATTGTCTGAGCCCATGGGTTCGAGACCCGCCCAGGCAGCTTGGCAAGACCTCGTCTCTACAATAAATCAAAAATTAGCTGGGCGTGGTAGCGTGTACCTGTAGTTCCAGTTACTTGGGAAACAGAGGTGGAAGGATTGCTGGAGCCCAGCAAGTCGAGGCTGTGGTGACCGGGAGCATGCCACTGCACTCTAGTCTGGGCAACGGTGTGAGACTCTGACTCAAAAAATAAAAATAAAAAAGAAAGTGGTGTAAGACATAGATCAGTGTTGACTGTATAAAGATGTCCCTTACAAAGCAGGGTGTCTAACATCCCTAATCTCCAACCTACTGAATTCAGTGTAACTACTCCTCATAATAAAAGCCAAAAAATACCCCTAAAAATTTCCAGACCTCACCAGGGCATGAACCCAAACTCAAATGAAAACCACTGCATTGCCGGGCTCGGTGGCTCAGCCTGTAATCCCGCGCCTTTGGGAGGCTGAGGTGAGTGGATTGCGTGAGCCCGCGGGTTCGAGACCCGCCTGGGCAGGCGAGACCTCATCTCTACAATAAAAATCAAAAAATCAGCCGGGCGTGGTAGTGCATGCCTGTAATTCCAGCTACTCGGAAGGCTGAGGCGAAAGGATCGCCGGAGCCCAGGAGGTCGAGGCTGCGGTGGCGCCACTGCACTCCAGTCTGGGCGACAGAGTGAGACTCCAACTCAAAAAAAAAAAAAAAGAAAAGAAAACCACTGCATTAAGGTAAAGGTTAAGAGCAAGATCTATGTAGTCATACTACCTGTGTTTGAAACCTGACTCTACTTCTCACTTGCTGTGCAATTTTAAGTAATGTAACACTTCTGTGCCTCCATTTTCACATTTATAAAACAAGAAAAATGTTAGTATCGATGTCATAGGTCTGTTATGAGGAATAAATTAGTAAATCCACATAAGGTATTTTATATAAAGTAGGTACTCACTAAATCTTTGCTATACTTTTAAAAATTTTTAAATTTTTTTTAGTTGGAGTCTCACTCTGTTGCCTAGGCCAGAGTACAGTGGCACGCCACAGCCACCACAGCCTCGACCTACTGGGCTCAGCGGATCCTTTTGCCTCAGTCTTCCAAGTAGCTGGAACTACAGTCACACTCCACCACGACCAGCTAATTTTAAAATTTTTATTGTAGAGATGAGGTCTCGCCAGATTGCCCAGGCTGGTCTTGAACCAAGGGCTCAGGCTGGTCTTGAACCGAGGGCTCAGGCAATCCTCTCACCTTGGCCTCCCTAAGTGCTGGGATTATAGGCGTGAGCCACTGCACCTGGCTATTATATTTAGTTATTAGTATAATTATTCGCTTAATGACTGCCTCTCCCAGTGGACTGCAAGCTCCGTGATGACAAACAGGAACACCGTTTTGTTCATCATTTTATTCCTCTGACATACCAGCTGGTATAGATTAGGCAGGTATTCAATATTTGTCGAATAAATAAATACGAATTAACAAGGATGTCTGGAATAGAAACATAAACCTAAAAACTAACCAGAAAATATAACTATAAAAACTAGAGTATAACCTTCAACATTATTTTGGGTTATACTGCTAAGATGTTTACATTTATAGATGTCAGAATTTACCCTGATGATACACACACATAGAATATCTCTAGAGTGGCTTCTTATTCCAAGTTGGAGTTTCACTCTGTCGCCAAGACTGGAGTGCAGTGGCATGCTCACGGCCATTGCAGCCTCAACCTGCTGGGCTCAGGTGATCCTTCTACCTCAGTCCTTCAAGTAGCTGGAACTACAGGCACATGCCACCACACCTGGCTAATTTTTTGATTTATTGTAGAGATGAGGTCTTACCAAGTTGCCCAGGCTGGTCTCGAACCCATGGACTCAGGCAATTCACTCACCTCAGCCTCCCAAAGTGCTGGGATTATAGGGGTGAGCCACTGCACCCAGCTTCTAGAGTGACTTCTAAGAAACCAGTTCGAGGCCTCTGGGAAAAAAACTGAGAGCCTGTGGGACAGGGATAAATTTAGTTTCCACTAAAAATCATTCTGTATTCTCTGAAAATTTAAGCAGTATACATTACTGATTTTAAAACTAAAAAGAAGCCAGGCTCGGTGGCTCAGCCTGTAATCCCGTGCCTTTGGGAGGCTGAGGCGAGTAGACTGCTTGAGCCCGCGGGTTTGAGACCCACCTGGGCAACTTGGCAAGACCTCATCTCTACAATAAATCAAAATGAGCCAGGTGTGGTAGCGTGCGCCTGTAGTTCCAGCTACTTGGAAGGCTGAGGCGGAAGGATCGCTGGAGCCCAGCAGGTTGAGGCTGCAGTGGCCGCTCCCAGTCTGGGTGACAGAGTGAGACTCCAACTCAAAAAAAAAAAAAAAAAAAAAATTTTACTCAAAGTGTCCAGACACAGTGGCTCACGCCTGTAATCCCAGCACTTAGGGAAACCGAGGCAGGAAGGTTGCTTGAGACCAGGAGTCTGAGATTAGCCTGGGCAGTGTAACTTGTCTCTTTAAAAAAAGAAAAAATTGCCGGGCTACGTGGCTCAGCCTGTAATCCCGCGCCTTGGGAGGCTGAGGTGAGTGAATTGACTGAGCCCGCGGGTTCGAGACCCGCCTGGGCAACTTGGTGAGACCTCATCTCTACAATAAATCAAAAAATTAGCCAGGCGTGGTAGTGCGCGCCTGTAGTTCCAGCTACTTGGAAGGCTGAGGCGGAAGGATCGCCAGAGCCCAGCAGGTCGAGGCTGCAGTGGCCAGGAGCGGCTACTGCACTCCAGCTGGGTGACACAGTGAGACTCCAACTCAAAAAAAAAAAAAAAAATTTACTCAGGGTAATAGACCTACGGAG